>PVKN010010060.1:0-23079 GCA_004027915.1 Capromys pilorides
AAAAAAAGCCACTGAGCAAATTTATTCCAGAGCCAGTTAACACTGAATTGAAATATAACCTGCCAGCTAATCTGTGCCAATAAAAATGTTTTATAAAACCTTCACTTACTCAAAGTCTTTCTCTATTTCCCCCAGAGCCCAATCTTCCCACTCACATTTGTCTTCTGCTATAAAACTGTATCTCAAAGCCTTTAGTGTCAGGAACCTTTGACATGTGCGGTTACCAAGGCCCCAGAAGAGCAGCGTTGAATGGTGCCTGGGGACATCTGCCATGCTAGAGATCCAAATGAAGATGTGTTCAAATGTTTATTTCAGAAGAAACTTAGAAGTCGACCCCCTCTACTGACAAAATTGCTCTTACATTAAAAAAAAAAAAAACTACATTCTCAAAGAACAGTAAGTGGCATGGCCTGCTGAGTTGGAGCCCAGCAGCGCAGCTCTTGCCTGACGTGCCCAAGGCCGAGCATCACCAGGGAGAAAAGAGGGCTGCTGCTGAAAACAGGAGTGAGGGGGGGCTGAGAGTTTAGACACAGCCCCTGCGCAGACACACGGGAGGGGGACCTGGCATGCTTGGGCTCTTGCAAGACGAGGTCCCTTCCTCCTAGGTGCCCCCCAGCCCTCCACCCGCACACCCTCTGCAGACCTCTTGGTTCTTTTCCTTCCCGCCCTGCAACCATCTTTTATTTTTTATTTACTATTTTTAAATTCTTATTTTATTGTATTCAGTCATCCATTTATCCTTAGAGAGCATCTTATTATATTGCTCAGGCAGCCTTGAAACTGCCTTGAAGCTCAGCTGATCCTCCTGCCTCAGTCCCCCGCGAGAGTTGGGGCTGTGGGAGAGTGCTGTTACACTACTACTCTCTTTTAAAAAAAGAGATGCAAAGCTGCTGGCCTAGCTTGGCCTTGGGGTGCTTGCCTGGTGAATGTGAGGTGCTAGAAGAGAGGGAGAGGGATAATCAGTTCTCGGGAAATGGATTTATAAGCAGTATACATCATTTAGATAAGCTTATTTTTTTCTAGTACTGAAATACTGACATAAAAAGTGTAACGCGGGGGGTCCCTCTGGAGTATCTCTTTTGATGAATCTAAACATGCAGGCCTGGCCTCGGTAGGATTGATTTATGTGTTCATGTTTAGCAAATGAGCTGGGTGACATGCTCTTTCCCTTGTTACAACATCGAAACCCAACTTCTTCCCCAATAATGAAACTGAGGTTCTTCCTCTTTTTAAAGGGAAGCTCCCCTCTCCCCACCCTCTTCCTTTTTTCCACTGCTTAGAGGAAATTCACAGAGCCAGGAGTTAAAAAAAGACACACAACAGAAATCCGTGGTCATTGTGTTCCTGTCCTGGCTCAGCCAGCTCACCCCGCCTCTCCATTCCCTGACGTCACATTATTTTTGTCTCTGAACAGCTCATTGACACCATTGCTTCGGAGATCGGGGAACTGAAACAGGAGATGGTCCACACCGATGTCAGCTTGGAGAACGGTCTGGGACCTCCCAAAACCCACAGGTGACCCACACGTTGTCTAGGCAAGAGAGGGACTCAGAGGTGGCCTAGAGTTGCCAGGGTTTGACCCTGGGCCACTCCTCCTGGAGTCTGGGACTGGCGGTGGTGGCAGATCCAGAAGAACTCTCTGTAGGAGGTGGGAGTGGCCTGAGAGCTCCTGTCTGTTGGCTTCTTCTTTGAATCACTTTGAAGGCACTTGAACCTTGTACCTTCATCTCCATTCCTCCTGACACTGCAACCCGGAAACCTAAGCCTTCCCATGCTGAGAGCTTCCACCAGCAGTGATGGCATCTATGCGGCGGAACCATCCCTGTGCAAGCTAGAGCTCAGGGGAGCTGAGTCAGGCTCCAGGAGGTTGGCAGGGAGCAGCTAAAGAGGATGGACTCATTTTGCGTTCTCAGGTCAGAATAAATCTCAGCATGGCCTGAGCCTTAAAACCACCCATGTGGGGAAAACTGGTTGTGTTTGCAAATGGTTAACCAGGGGTGGGGATGTGCCATGCTGTTAACCACAGTACCCAGCCCTGGCAGAGATAGCAGCACTGCTCTGTATCCGAAGACGGGTATGGAGGCCAGGGAGGACAGGAGGCTGGAGGCGACCTCCGCCAGATCTTGTGTGCTGTGATTCTTGGTGACAGAAAGCCCTGGAGACTTGGCGCAGCCGTTGGGGCCACCAGCAACCCCACCCTTCCCCAGAAATCGGGGCCAGGACTGCCTAGGGCAGTAGAAGCTGAGATTTATGGCGTGGTTTGGCTGACAAGTCATGCGACAGGCAGGCAGGGTGATTCTTGCTGTCTAGGCAAGTTTTAAACCAGCTTGACTTGTTCCCTGACTGAGGTGGAAAGGGAGGAGAGAGCAGGTCCCAGGGAGGGACTTGGCTGCTGCTTTGATGCCAGTGGTGCTTTGATGTCCTTGTCCCTAGAGGAACTGCATTCCCCTTGGCTGTGAAGTTCCTTGTGACTTCATCCATACCTTGCCTTTGCTGCAAAGGAACAGGTAAATCAGTTGTTCTCCATGCCTTTTGCAGCACCTGGTGTTCTAAGATTCTTTTTAACTTCAGTATGAAGGGCTCCAAGGAGCTAAAGGTTTTCTGCCCATGAACTTGATGAATACAACTGATTTTCGGCTGGAAACCTGCCATCCCACATCCAGAGTAGTTCAAACACCATGAATCTTCAGCCAAGGGTTCCTCTTTGCACTTTGTGTTGTTGAGTTAAAATAAAACTGGAAGTCTGGGTTAATGACACAGCATGAAGGCAGCTTTAGTAGCACTGATTTCTATCACATAGAAAGAAATCAATGACATGGAGCCAAGCTCTGCAGGTGACAGGCAACCAGACTGGCAGAAATACATCCCCTAGCATGAGTCTTGGATACAGTTAGGGTTGGAAATAGAAATACAGCTTATGAGGGGCCTCCAGACCTTTTTCTTGGGCTTTGGCGGGTACTATGTGGGACAGTTCGGTGATCACATTATCTTTACCATTTCATGGATGGATAGATAAGTGATGGAGGGATGGATGGATGGATAGATAGATAGATAGATAGATAGATAGACAGACAGAGGAAGGGAGGGAAAGAGGGAGGAACAGGGGGAGGGACGGGGAGGGAGGGAGGGAAAGATTCTTGTCATTGAGCCATACACCTAGATCTCTCTTCATCTTTTCCTTTTTAGAGTGAGTATAAGCATACTACAAAGTCTTTGTATATTTTTTCAGATTAATGTTACTTGTTCTTGGTGCTGTGTTGGTTAAAGCTGGATTTATTAATTTCTAGAGGCATTTGATTTGGCTTTTTAAAAGAGTAATGAGAAAGAAAAGGCAAAATGTTTTGTTTTGTTTTGTTGCTAGAGGGTCTCACTACGTAGTTCAGACTGGCCTTGAACTCACTTTGTAGCCCAGGCTGGACACAAACTCGGAGGAGTGCTCCTGCTTCAACCTCCCTTGTGCTGTATTCACGAGTGGGTGTCATGTTGTTCAACCTTGAACTCACTCTGCAGGCCAGGCTGGACTCGAAACTCCCAGTCATGTCCTTCCTCACCTCCCTAGTTCTGGGATCCCAGGCATGTGCCCCTACAGCCTGCTTGTGTTATCTTCTTTGCCATAGTGTATGGTGCTGGCAGGATATTGGGCTCTGCTTCTCCTGGCAGCGGCATCGGACAG
Source organism: Capromys pilorides (assembly GCA_004027915.1). Classification (NCBI taxonomy): domain Eukaryota; kingdom Metazoa; phylum Chordata; class Mammalia; order Rodentia; family Capromyidae; genus Capromys; species Capromys pilorides. The sequence goes on from PVKN010010060.1 coordinate 3,674, forward strand.
GTCTCGGCCTCACTTCTTGGACCCCATGCCTGGCTTGTCTCTGGCTGGTCCCTGTCACCTGAGCAATCACCCCTGAGCTTCCCAGAGCGTCTACCTGCAGCCTTTTCTCCTCTCACATGTGCTCTTCTGTCTCCTGCTGGTGTTGCCCAACATATTAAAAAATATTTACATCACAACTTCCATGTCTGTAAGTAGGGAAATTATCAAAGTGGCCCCGAAGGGTTATTGGGAAGTCTAAAGAAGTGACTTAACACAGTGCCCAGCAAGTGCCAGAGACAGTGTGTGCTGTTTGAAGGGTCCCCCAAGTAATCTCCTAGGTCACTCTATCCCAGCTGTGGTTTCCATGCCACCCACATATTGATGATTCTCAGCTTACACCCCGGGCCTCTTTTTGAGTCCAAAGGTTAGTGGCCAGAGATCCACTCAGCAAGTAGAGATCAAGGCGGGCCTCAGATTCCTTCACAGGTCTTGTCTGTCCTGGCTTTCTCTGCCACTAACTGTGCCTCCAGGGACAGGCCTTGCACTTGTGCCCTCCTCTCCTCAGCCCTCTCTGCTCATCTCCAAAGTTTAGCAACTCGTTGTTTGTTGTTGTTTTTTTTTGTTTGCTTGCTTGTTTTTAAGACAGTGTCTCACTAGTTTAAAACTGGCCTTGAACTTACTGTGTTTCCCAGGCTAGCCTTGAACTTGCAGTGATCCTCCTGCCTCAGCCTCCTAAATACTGGAATCACAAACATGCATCACCACATCCAGCTGTCTCCTAGAGATTATAGGTGATGCAGAGATGATGTTAAACATACGGGAGGATGTGTGAAGGTTCTGTGAAAATACTGTGCCATTTTATATAAGGGATGGGATGGTGTCAGTGGGAGCAGGGACCCTGGACACCATCCTCTGGGGTACAGAGAGGCCATGGCCTACTTAATTATGTGTCTTACAGCTTTTTCACTGGAAAGAAAGGTCCAGAGAGAGAGGCTCAGTGTGTCAGTCACTACCGTGACTTCAGTGCCTAGAATGGCCATGGCATGGCTTCTGTACAGGACCTGCATGTGGAGTGGGAAATGTAAGGGGTCCAGGCCCCTGGGGCTCTAAAGCCTCTGAGGCTTCTTGAGGAATCAAGATGTCCCCTGTGTCAGCGCATGAGAAAGGAACAATCTGTGCCAGACATGGTGGCTCATGCCTGTCATGCCAACATTCAGGAGGCTGAGGCAAGAGGATCACGAAAAGCTCTGAGTCAGCCTGGGCTACACAGTGAGTTCAAGGTCAACTTGAATTCGACAGTGAAACCCTGTCTCAAAGTCACCCTTGAAAAAGAGAAGAAAAGATTGAAAATGCCCGATAGGCCTTGCTGTTGCTCCCTGGGAAATAACGGGGCCTGTGTCCCCTTCCTCCTGCATCCAGCTGGCATAATTGTCTGCTCAGTGACATAGCTGCCCTGGTCCTGGGGCAGGAGGATGGCAGCAGGTGAAAGCCACCTCCGCCCTTTGCAAACCATTCTCGAGCAAAAGCCAGCAAAGCCGGGAGAGAAAGTCCAGGGCTCTTACTCTGAGTCTGTGATCTCCCTGGTGTTTCCTGGTTCTTGTCTACCCAGCCCACCCTCCAGAGGAGACCAGAGCAGCGGGAGACAGCAGTTTCTACAGCCACTCAAGAAAGGGGGTCTGTGGCCTGAAGGCTGAGGCAGGCCAGTGCTCCACTTCACACCCCAAGATGACAAAGTTGCCAAAGATTCCTTTGACCCCAGGTGGAGGAGAGGGACCCATAAAACAACACTGGGAGCATTTCCCAGGGTCAGGCTCGGTTTGCAGGTTCCCCGGGGGTCCTGGCTAAACTGGGTCAGTCAGCCTATCACACCTTTGTCAGCTCCCATGCCACTTGGCCTGTGTGGTTCTCCTGCCGCTCAGCTAGTCCCCTTTCTAGAGGGATGAGGGACGCAGATGTGTAGGGTTCACAGCACCCTCCCACACCTCAGCCCATGCTGCTACAATGTAGCTGCCAGCTGTGGACACGGCCCCTTCCAGGAAGCCAACTCTTCCCGGTAGCCGTGGGACAGCCGTGGCACAGACCTGTCCCTTGGACGACCCTCTGTGTTGTCTCTGGGCTAGGGTCAGGACACAAGGTCAGAAGAGAAGGTGTGGGCTCCCCAATCTTCCCCCAAGATAGCATAAAGGGACAACGGTGGCTACATGGGCTGCTGTGTGGCCTTTGGAAGGAAACCCATGCTGGGCAGGCACTGCTTTAAAAGGTCCTTCACCTCGCATTAAGCATGTCTCAGCAGCAGCACACAGAGGGGTGTGGAGCTCCACGAATTCACAGGCAGACCACAGAGCCAGGGCCAGAGCAGAGCAGAGCATTCCTGACACCTCCGGTGTCCCTACCTGGTCACTGTCACACTGTTCAAAGGGGAAAGCCATGGAACCCCTGTGGCCCTTTCTCAGCTCCGCCTAGCTTGTGTGTTGTTATCTTGCTTTCTGATTGCTTTTCATGTTCTGTGCGGTTGAATTTTGCTGTCGGGTTTGAAACCAAGAGCTCACACACCCCAGGGAGGCTCCGTAGCCTGAGCTGCATTCCTAGCCCCACTGGGCTGTGCTGGAATGTCATATCACAGGGTTCATACAGCAGTGCTTCCAAAACTTCCTCATTCACTATGTTGTGTAGGTTCCACTGTGTGAACACACAGCTTGCTGCTCTATTCTGCTATGTCTCAGCTGGATCCAGCGTGAGGTATTGGGATCATGTTGCCATGGACATCCTCATGTATGTGTTTCCCTGGATACAGCAGTGTAAGACTGGAGAGGCTGAGTTGTGGGCAGTTGCACGCTCAGCTTCAAATGCTGGTATCAATTTGTACTTCCACCTAGGTTCCTTGAGAGCCCTGTATCTCCCATGGCATCTACACCGGGTTCTAGTAATGGTTTTGTGGCTACGTTGACATGTTTGGTGGCTGCGTTGATTTAGTATTTCTCAAACCAGGATAGACTGGGGCCATAGCTCAGCAGCATAAGCTCCTGCCTGGCAAGCACAATGTCCTGAGTTGGAGCCCTAGTACCCCAAAAAACGAATTTCTGAAACCGGGATAGAAGCAAAAAGACCTGTGTGTTGTCACGCAAGGATTCATCTCAGCTCGTTGGGCTGGGAATAGAAACTCTGTGGGTCTGACAGGGCCCACATTTTCACAGGTCTAAGTCCAGGGCTGCTGAGCACGTTGAATTCTGAGCCCACAGCCCATATCTTGGTGGTGGCAGAAAGTGTCTGGGACGGTGGGGGAGAAGGTGCAATAAATCAGCTGGTAAGAACAGTGTATAAATGTGAATTTGCAATTCATTACTGACGTTTCTACTCTAAGAAACTGAAACAGAAAAACATGGCTGTGAAACTCTCCCTTCTTAGCAACAGACCTCTTAGCATCTATTGCTGTACTCTGTTACTCGCAGGTAGAAATACTCTGCATCTCATGAACTAACCCAGGCTAGGCTGCTGTTTGCATCATGACTGAAAGGTGTGTGACTGGAGACAAAGCAGCTATTTTCGGGCTTTTGGTCCTGCCCTTAAACTCAGAATACACCTATACGGTATCATTTTCATTATTTTAAAATATGTCTTCAACTTTAGTGAGTGCAGACACAGAATAGTTTTTGCTTTGTGTCTGCCTGTTGGTTTTCCGAGACAGTGCATTGCTCCGTGTTCCCCGCTGGCTGAGCAATCACTTTGCTGCCCAGGCTGGCCTTGAACTCTCAGTGTTCCTCCTGCCTCAGCCTCCTGCATGCTGGGGTGACAGCACACCTTCTGAAATACAGACTTTAAAGCCACTTCATTTTATTTTATTTTTCTGTCTTTTTTTTCTTCAAATGATACAGAAGCTATACTTGGCTGATTTATATTACCTTTTGCTCTCTTGTGAAAAACCCATGGGCTTCTCCTATTGGCCACAAGCAATGTGGAAGGTCATCAGTCCTTTGTTCCGCTCTGTCTTTCTGTGCATCTACATTCTGACCAGGAGGGACTTCAGTCTTCTACTCTCCTGAGAGGGATCTCGGAGGCTCTGCTCCTGAGCTCCTTAGCAAGCAGGGTCACGCCGTTGCAAGCACAGTCACTCTGCCTCCACTTCTTTCCCAGTGTCTCTCCTGAGCGGGGTTGGCCACTCAAGCAGATAGTTTCTCTCACTGTGTCTGGACACCTGTGCACTCCACAGTCAGCACCAGGCCACGCTTGGGCCCTGGTTGAGGGTTGCAGGCGCCGGGAGCAGCTCTTCCTAGAACCTATCATAGTGCAAGAGAAAGCAGGGCTTTTGCAGAATCTCAGGCTCCTTGTTAAAAAAAAGAAGAAGAAGAATTTTAAAAAAAAGAAAAATTGGTGTTCACAGAGTTCTGGCTCCTCCTCACACCCTGTCTGTTTCAGAGAATAGCAAGCACACATTTCCACTCATTCTGGTGGTGTGACACCTGCCTGCCCGTTTTCTCTCTCCTGGCTTGGGTCAAGTCTGCATTCCAATAGGCAGTTGAACATCATTTGTCCCAAACTCTCTGGAATGCCCTTCCCCTTGGCTCAGGGGCCCGGGGACACTTGTGTATCTGGCTTTGTTCCCAGAGGCAGCTGCTGGGCGGGGGTCGCTTTGGGCGAGACCTGCTGGCATCCTGCCCATCTGTGGAATCTTTATGTGGTGACTAGTTTGAGCAGTTTCCCCCTTCACTCCCTCAAGCCACACATCTTGCGTATGGAATTCAAGTATGGGGAGCACCGTCCCCCTCTGTGCTCTTCATGTTACTCGGTTGGCGACAGCCAAGTTCGGCTGCAGGGAGGTACTTCCTGAGTGGGTGCTGTTTGGCAAAATTCCTGCCAGAGGAGACTGGAGACTTGACCCCTGCAGGGAGGGAAGCTGGTGAACAAGTGAGCTGCAGGAAGCAGAATAAGACAGAAGAGCACTAGAGGAGGAGGAGCCGCATGCAGGTGATTCAAGCCAGCGCTGGTTTTAGAAAAGATTGGACTTGCCCTGGACCTTAGCTGCAGGGAGGTATGCAGACGTGCAAGCAGACTGTGAATGTGCCCGAGGGCTGCTTAGCCTGTCTCGATTGGTGATTGCTTTCATTTTAGAAAAGTTGTTTAAAAAGAGCATTTAAGATTTCTTCTTTGACAAGCACAGGGATCAAGGTTCGATTCCCAGTCCTGCATACCACATCGGCCCCACCCCTGGATCACGCTGAGCCGGCAACCAAGTCTGGCATGGTGGTGCACACCTGTAATCCCAGCACTAGGGAGGCTGAAAACAGGAAGATCACTATGAATCCAAGCTGCGGCATGAGACTGTGTTCCAAATACACACACACACACACACACACAAAAGATTTCATTCTTCTTTGTGAGCATGGTGACTCATGCCTGTAATCCCAACACTCAGGAGGCTGAAGCAGGAGGATTTCCATGAGTTCCAGGACAGCCTAGGCTATGTAGTGACTTCAAGGTCAGTCTGAGCTACATGGTGAAACCCTGTCTCAAAAAAAAAAAAGTTGTTATTACTAAAAGTTAAATATGTACACTGTGGGGGGAAAACATAGCAGAAAATAAAAATTAAGTAACTCACCTAGTAAGACAGGCTCATGTGGGTTGGGTTGACTATTGTTTTATAGCAGTAGAGATTGAACCGAGCACCTGCCTTACAGTAGGCAAGCACTCTACCACTGACTGTTTCCCCAGACCTTTTTAAATTTATTTTGAGACTAGGTCTCTTTAAATTCCCCGGCCTGGCTTCAAATCATGATCCTCTAGCCCCAGCCTCCCAAGCGGTCAGGATTACAGGTGTACACCACCACCGCAGCTGGCTATTCTGTTTCTCTGGTTTAAACGCTAGTGCTGGATTGGCCCTGCCACAAAGGTCTCTGCTTAGAGTTTGCTTGGTGAGTCAGGCAAGGCAGGAAACGAACCTTGAAAATCCCTGAGATTGCCATCCTGCGTGTGGCTGGCTCGGCCTAGGCAGCTCAAGGCGGTGGGGCTGAGCCCTGAACCTTCCTGGCTCCTTCTGTCGCCTGTTTTCAGCTCCAAGGGCAACAGGGACAACAGGTTCTTTGTTTCTGTTTCTTATTTTTACAGGAACCAGTGCATGGCTCTGCCAGCATTGACCGAATATCTGCCCTTTCATCTCTAGCTTCAGAGCCCTGAGAGGAAACCCCTAAGCCAAATAGCCACCTAATCTCTCTAGTCTTATGAAAATGTCAGCTTTGCACCTGGGCCCCAGCAGCTGGGCAGTTCTGTCCCCATTTCTATGTCTTTTCCTCCTGGTCCTCAAGAGACAGAACTTAAAAATCACTAAAAGCTCTGAAGGTTTTTCACCAAGTTCCTCCTACATCGTGCTTTTCAAAATCTTGGAGAGGAAACTAGGGTTTCTGTCCTCCACCACGCAGGCATAAAGTCCCTAACTCAAGGTGCCTTCGATGTTCTTTCTCCTTTCAGCTTAAGAGAATCAAAAAGGCCCCGGGGATTTAAAGTAGCTACTTGAATGCTGCAGGGAAAATTCAAACCCTAGGAAGCCTGGGCTGGTGTTGGTCAGTATGCCGCCGAGTGCCTGGCTAGTGTGTGCATGGCTGTGAGTTCAATTCCCAGCATAGAGACTGAATCCAAAAGCGCTCATCCTTTTGACCTCAAGTAAAGTGAAAGTGACTACCCTGCCTCCCTTGCCCCTTCAGCTCCTTCTGACATGGGTGATTTTCATAAGGTCCTCTCTCCCCAACCCTCTGCCTATCTCTTTGCTCCTCATGGGCCAGGGTGAGAAGTTCCAGGGTGAGAAGTTCCTTTTGCTTGGCTGCCTATTCCTATACTGGGCACAGAATCTCAGCCGGGTCCCACAGAGTCCTTCAGACTCTGATTACAGAGTAGGGTTTCCGAAACTTCAGGATCCTGAAGGTTTACTGTGGTCTTGGAGGCTGGTGAGCAGTCACTGGAGAGCCGCAGCTCCAGTACTAGAGGTTTTGAAGGAGAAGCTTTCTTGGAGATTGCCCGGGTGTCTTGTGTGTACATCTTAACAATTAAGATTGTGCCTGGTGCCGGACATGGTTATTTTTTCTTTTCAATTTTTATGGTTTAGCCTATTGTTACAGTGCGTAACAGCTGTGTCGCTCATGGGGAGTTGGTACACGGATATGACACATCTCAGATTTGGCATATTCCCTCCTCCTCCCCTCTCTGTCTGGGACCCTTCTCATCTGCAAAAGATCTCCCCAGAGATTTTTACTAGACACACGCAGCTCTTCAGCATAGGTTGCTGTTCAGTGTCCATCTTTGTAAGTAAGGGACCTCTTCCGTTAACATTTGCCCAGAAACCACTGATTCCCAGGCCTACCCCCCCGAGCCCCCAATACTTCTATCCCCAGCTCATCTCCCACCAAGCCTGAGGTTGTAGTTAACTGTGGAATCCACTTGAATAAGAAATCCCTAGTGAATGCTTTCCACGCAGTTCTGGGTGTATCTGGACGACAGATTTGGTGCTGCATGGCGTGGATCCGGTAGACACCAGGCCCTGTGTGCGGTGAACAAAGAATCAAAAGCCTATGTGAGGGAAAAGAGAAAGCCCAGTTTCCTAAAGAGAACAAGAAGATGTGCTCAGGTGGCACAAGCAGAAAAGTGGTGACAGGAAGCCAGGAAAATAAAAAAATCACACAGATAAGTCAGGCTGACGGATTTTAAAAGCTGGGCACTCAGTCTGGATGCCTCTCACTGGGTCTCGGGGTAAGAGTGGCAGGGAGCTGAGTCATCTCAGAGGCTTCAAGCATGCAGGCCTCTCGCAGAATACACTGACTAACTTGTATAGATGAGACGCAGTCCGTGTGCATGAACCCTTAACTAGGTTCAAGTGGGGAAAAGGTCAGGCCACAAGGTCTAACATACACATGATCTGCTCTAAGTCATAGAGATTTCTGAGGTCTTTGGTATATTTAATGTTGCCTCTGTCAGAGCAACAGAAGGATGATTGGCATGGGGTGTTGCCCAAATTCATGTGGGTGAGAGGCCAGTGTTCTGTCACCCCTGATGATGCTACTTACACTAGACTTAGTGAAGAGGGAAGACCCATCCTCAGTGTGGGGGACTCCAACCAATAGGCAAATAGCCTGGATGGAATAAAAAGGGAAAGAATGAAGACTCCTTCTGCTGCTTCAGAGGAAGAACTCCCGTCCTTGCCTTGGATGTGGTCTCCAGCCTTCCACTGCAAACCTTTGGTCCTCTAATATGGGCTTACACAGGACTCTGGAATGAGCTCTGGGCCTTCAACATTAGCTAGATCCTTCTGGTCTCCATCTCTCAAATGGCCCTTTTGCATTCTTTTTCTCCTGCCTGCAGGTGGCCATAGGTATTACCTTCCAATCCTTGGAATGTACATATGTCATTGCTCCCCAAGAGGGGCCTGACGCACCCAACATCTTGACCTCTGCTCAGTGTGGTGATAGCAGGCCATGGATCTACTGCCACAAAAGCAAAGCCTTGTCCCTCACAGGACTCCAGCTCTGACTGGTCCTGAGTTCTCAAGACAGTCTCTGCAGTGCCCCCTGTGGTGAGAAGCCTGGCATCTTCTGAAGCTGCTGAAGCAGCCTGGTGAGAAAAGGCTTTGCAAGACGATGGAAGCAGAAGGCTCAAGTAACAGGACATGGAAGGGAGGCCACATGAGAGGCCATGAACTTAGAGATCCCAATCTGGGCATGTCAGCACCCTCCTGCTGGTGGAGCTTTGGCCTCAGCGTGCCAAGCAGGTGCTGCCTGTGAGCTATGCGTCAGCCCTCCCTTTCTTTACCATCTGAAAGTTGGGGCCGGGACTGGACCCTAATGGTCCATGCGGAGACCTGAGCTCCCTCTTGGAGAAAGCACTGGCGTTTTCTTCCCCAAGTCACCTTGCATTCAGTTGAAGTAGGACCCACTCTTTGTGGGCAGGATCATCTTTGTCAGCCTTGGTATAGAAACAGTCTTGCTGTCTTTTATGACTCTTCAAAACTTAGGCAAGAAAAGGGTCATCCCAGAGGTTCTGCTACACAGACACCTGGAAGCCCAGGTCCTGTTTGCTTTCTCTTCAGGTTCTGTTTGTTTTGATAATGTTCTTTTTTCAAGAAGTTGTTTTTAGATGCAGGGAAACTAAGGCTAGTGACTTGTGGTTGTTGACTAATCCCTCAAGAAGAGGCAGTGCTGAAGCTTTGATTCTGGTCCGATTGTAAATCCTTTTAGTAGTAAATCCCTGAATGTGATGAGGCAGAGGACTGGGGTGTGGCTCAGTGGTAGAGAAGTTGCCCACCATCCCAGAGGCCCTGAGCGTGATTCCCAACATGGGGGAAAAATTTACAAGGTTGAAGGAGCCTAGAATTGGGGTTGATTTGATTGAAACTATGATATGCTTTATTTTAAAAAAAAAAAAATCATCTCTTACCCAAAAAGCCATCTTGGTATGGATTCAGTCACCTGTTCTGAAGGTGGGTGGTTCCAGCTTACAGTGAATGACAACTGGTTGAAAACCAGATGGTACAGCCCTGAGCTATGCCCAGGGCTCCTGCTGCCTGAGGTCCCAACTGAAGGATGTGTCTGTCTTTCTTCTGGTTTTTCTGTGAAGAATTAGAACTCATACGAGCACTTACCTTGTCTTTTACAAACCAGGCTGCCTCGCCTCTTATATATGAGGCGAATTCACGAGTTGTGAGGAATTTGTGAGGCAGGAGGAAGGAACTGGAAAAATTTGCATCTGTTATCCCAGCAGCAGGGTCAGAGCTGTCTCCTTTCTCATCCCAGAGGCTAAGAAGGTCAAAGGCCTGGCGTGTTTGGTAGCCTGGTCACTTTAGCCACCCATTTCCTGATCAACATACAGACAAGGCCCTTTTGTGTGCTGGGGCTGGCAGGTGCCATGAGCAGGGCCCCCAAGAAAGCTGCTGGAGAGAAGTGGCCCCTGACTACCGTCTCCCTCGCGCACCAAGAACAAGTAGCACCTGAGGCTGGGCTCATGGCATGCCCCTGGGCACCGTGGAGCCCGCCTTGTATCCATGCCCATCCTGGCTGGTGAGGCCAGGCTAAGCAAGACGTCAGTGATTCGGGCAGCTTGGATAGCTTAGGGAGAGGACAGCTGTGAGCTCCACGGTACAGTCACCATGGCTGGGGCAGAGATAGTGGAGAGACCCAAGGACCACTCGGGGCTGGTGATGTGGCTTCATCGGAGCATGTGCCTAGCATGTTCAGTCTCTGGCACCAAATAAATTAATTCAATTAAGTGAACAAGGTCAGATCAAACCCACATGGAGGAGGCAGAGCAGGGCCGGCTGGAGCTCTTATAGGATGATCTTCCCTGGCATCCAGGATAGGTTTGTAAGGATTCACACAGGAAATTGTTTCCACCTTTCAATCTCGAATTTTTGCCCTGTTATGCCTTGGCTCCCTCTTGTTCCTGTGTCACCTCTACTGTATTAACTGCTCCCCTGGCTTCCCTTCAGTGAGCCCACCCTTATACATACTTACATTATTGAAAAAGTTAGTTTACTATCTGTACTATAATTGGGAAATATACTAAATACATGTAACTATTGCCAAAGGATAAAAGTCACAATTTGCTTGTATTTTATTATTTTGAGAGAAGAATTCACTGTGTAGCCCAGGCTGGCTGCAGACTTGCTGAGGTCCTCCTGCTTCAACCTCCCAGAATGCTGGGATTATAGGCATGTGCCACCAAGTCCAGCAACAATTTAAAGATCTTAGTTGGTTTTGTTTCTGAGTCTAGAATCGAGCAGCTGAGTTTCCCAGTGAACAGGGCAGAGGAGGTTGGTTCTGTAGACAGGAAAGAGCTGAAGAGAGCAAAGACAATCAAAAGCTGCATAGTCATTTCAGAGTTACTTTTCCTAGGACGGCAGGGCCAGGAAGACAGATGGGTAGCAAAATAGAGATTCGTCAACATCCAGTTACTTAGGTCATTGTGGGTAAAGAAAAGGCACAAGCACATCATTTTTATGCCAAGTGAAACTGGCCTAGGGGAAGATTTGGCTGTTCAGTCTCTTGAAGGCCAGATAAACAACTTTGTCTAGACCTAGTGACGTGAGGTTCAGCATGCATGGCTTCATTGTCTTAGCCTGGCACGGTGGCCTCCTGTGGCTCCTATCTCACACTGTTAAAGTGAGTATTGATCATCAAAACATGGCCCTGCCCCTGGGTCACCTTGACGCATCTACCGCACTCTGGGAACTGCTGTCAGGTTTAGGAGCTGTGTAGATGTGTAGAATGTCAGAACTGGTCCACAGTGCCCTGCCTGGAGAAGGCCTTTTGTATGAAGTCCTTCATTGCTGAACTGCAGCTGTCTCTGCTCAGGGCACAGAGGACATGGTAGATTTCAGCTACCATTAAATCACAGCACAAACAAAGCGAACCCCGGACTCTCATTGATAGTTGTCTATTTTTGTTTTATCTTGTTATGATAACAAGGTTAGCATGCTGTTGCTAGCAACTAGCCCATTCATTTGTCCTCATTCTACAGTTATTTTTTCGGTGTGTACCATATAAACTTCCTTGTCTTGAAAGCTGCGGGGTCTGCTGGGGACTTTCAAGAACCATCCTGCAGGCCTCAAGGAATGATGTTTAGCGAGGGCTGAGTTTTCAGAGAGCAGCAGCTAATAGGAGGACAGGGGTCCCAGAGCTGAGGCTGTGTGGGGAGAGAGCCTGAGGGAGGAGACCAGGGTACCTAGGATGAGAGGTCAGGCAGTGGGATCAAGGGTCAGATACCTGGGCCAGGGGTCAGGAGAGTCCTGACCAAGGGGAGGCCAAGTAGGAGACCAAGACCAGGCTATCTAATAGGCCCAAGTCCTTCTTTCTTCTGCTCATCCAGCTGACTTCGTCATCTCAATGTCCTTGGGATGCTAGGACGGGCCACCACCTTGTTCAGTTCCATAGTGAACCTGTCCTCAGTCTTGAGGTTTTGTGGGATTGTTAGTTATTCAACTAAAGCAGTCCCTTCCTAGTTGAACTACATGCTAATTGTCTGCTAGAGAAGATTCTCAGTATGTTTACAATATTCAATTGAGACAACTTTTGTCCTTTAATAACCATCAGGCACATGTTACCATAGATGCTCTCAATTATCCATTCTGAGAAATGTAACTGTTCATCCCACTTAAGGTGTGTTTCTTACACACATGGAGTAAGTTTAAGAGTCTTCCTGTTTTGCTTGTTTGTACATACTGTATTGCATACTTATGCATTCTATCTGGTCAGAAAACAAAATTGTATGGAAAGGTCAGAGAGCAGACCTTTGAGAGTCTGAAATGGAACAGTGCCTCCTCCTCCCATCATGCAGTACCAGGCAGCCCGAAGGATGTCCGTACTGAAGGATGCTGGGTGCAGAAGAAGCAAACAAGCGCTGGGTCTATTCCAAGTCTTTCCTTGTGGAGGGTGGGGGCAGGAAGACAGAGCAACAGAAGAATAATTACAAGAATAATCACTTCCGGTTACCTTCTCTGTGGAAAGATAAAGGCAGAAGGAGTTTCATTGTTGTGTCAGTCACCACTGTCCTCTTTGGGAAATTGGCTGCCATCGTCTTCCTGGTTTAGGGGAGGACAGATAACTTGGTTTTGCTTCAACTTTTGTTGTTGTTGTTTTAGACATCCCTATTTTTGTTCCAAGGGGCCCATATTTGATTCTCTGCCAATCAATTTTACTTTCAAGTGGAAATTCCTATGTAAACAGAGTCAGTCTTCATTGAATTGTGTGGTGCCTTGACTTTTATCATGAGTGACTCCATATTGGTTTTTAGCCTGTCTCTTGTGGCCCAGTGGAAGAGCTTGGTCCAGAACAATGGCTCCTCCTACTTTTATTTGACATGGCTTGGATCTCAAAACCCAGCACAGATATGTCTCTCTCTTGCTTGGTGATAATTATTTGTCATCTGGCCTTATAACTCACCCCCTTGGACTTCTGCTATTCAACAACTGAACCAGGGGCCTTTCGTCTAGAATATTTTATTTATTTATTCATCCATTCATTAATTCATTCATGTATGTGTTCATTCATTTAGCAGCACTGGGAATTGAACCCTTAGGTTCGATTGCACATGAAGCATTTATACTGAGCTATATCACTAGCTCTTAAAAAAAAAAAAAACAACAACAACAACTTTGAAGTGAGGTGTGGCTTACTTGCCTAGGCTGGGTTTAAACTTATGACCCTCTCACCTCAGCCCCTCAGAATGCTGGGATTATAGGCATGCATCCCACACCCAGCTGATTGTAAAGTTCAATGCTCCAAATGTAGTGTTATCCTGGTTACTAACACCCAGCCCAGGGAATGAAAGGGAATCAGGCTTGTAGGAACGCCTCCCCATGAACTCCAGTAGACTTGAAGTAATGATGGGTGGAGCAGTGCTGGAAACCCTGGCCCTCAGAGGGAAATAGTCCCAGCAGGCCATGGGCCAGAGTGCCAGGGTGGCTGAGGTGGGGACAGATGCAGGACAAGAATTTTCTAGCAGGTGTTACTTTCCCTCACTGAATCTCTATCAACCCCTTTCATCTCTCGTGGTGCCTCCTGGACACAATGGTGGCCATTCAGTAAATTAGTTTCATTCCTATAAAAACCTAGGAAAGGTGTAGGTGATGCAATCCTTTCCCAGTGTGGTACTTTGACGTATTTCAATCATGATGGGGATGTTGAAAGGATGATACTGTTCACCAAAATTCACCAGTTACTGAAATTTTCTTTATACTTGCTTTATCTCTGTTTTACATTTCTTTTTCCTTGGGGGAGGGAGCCGGGACATGCTACACTTTCAAACATTTTCGCTCATGGCTCCTAGATGCTTCTGTTTCCTATGCTAAGACTAAGAGGATTTTCCTATGTCAGGATTACAAGATGATTCCACTTAGGAAGTTGAAACTTAGTATTGTCTAATTGGTCCCCTATTGTCCTTTGTAACTTTTAAAAATCTTCATTCATTTGGAGCTCAAAACCACAAAGCCTCTTTTTTTTAGAAGGGTTTTGTTTTGGTTTGTTGGATGCAGGATCAGATTCCTAGTGATCCTCTTGTCTCAAACTCCCCAGCATCAGGATTACAGGCATGTGCCACCATGCCTGGACTCGTTGGCCAGCCCAGTGTGTCCTGGGTGTGGCTGACCTGGCATGTGCTGCTGGGGATCGAACCCCAGTGCCTGCACTTGCTTAAGCAGGTGCTTAGTCCACTGAGCTCTCTCTGTCCCTAGACAGGGTTTTGATACGCAATTCAGGCTGGCCTTGAATTCACTCCCCAATGCTGGAATTAGGCGGGTGCCACCATGCCCAGCCAACCACCTCTTTGCCTGTTTCCTCTAAAGAAACCCTACAATTGTCAAAAACTTTCCAACATCTGGATTGTTTAAGAGTTACCAGTGTCACAGAGAACTGAAGGCAGATTATTGATGTCCTCCTAGGTCCATGCAGGTCCTTTAGCCACACACTAGGGGGCAGGAAAAGCCACTTGGGTGAGCTGGTGTCCTCAGAATGTCCTGTGGCAGCAGGGGTTGACACAGATCACTTGATTAAAGTGGCGTCGGCCACTTTCTCCATGGTCACATCAACTCGTCCTCTTCCTCAGCAACTAAGCCATCCGTCGGTGGTATTTTAAGACCGAACGTTCTGTTTCCTGCCAGGCTTCCGTGTCCCGGTTTTAGCATCCGTGCACAATTCTTGCTTGCATTGATTACTTCCTGGTTTGTGGCGTTAGCAAATTCCATTTCCAGATCACAGATGAAGCTCAGAAGCTTCTGAGGCTGGCACTCAGCCATCCACTGTGACCACATCTCCCAGATGTGGCCTACCTCCCATAAGCCACGCGTGCTTTGCCACTCCTCTTATTTGCATGCAGACCTGTGTCTTGGAAGTCACCAGTATATGCACACCTCAGGTCTTGCTTTGATAGCTATCCCTGGAGGCAGAGCCTGGTGCAGGAATGTTATTGGTGGGAAGCGCTTGCAAGCAGCCCTGGAAGGAGGGGAACACAGGACAAGACAAAGGAGGGAGTAAACAGAGCTGTGCTCCTCTGCCTGGCACCACAGGAAGCTCAGGAGCATGCCTGGCCCCCCAGAGATGTCCTACCATGAGGCAGGAGGCCACCCACCCACAGCCGGTGTCAGCAGGTTCGTGGCAGCTGGCTGCTCCCAGGGGAGGGTGCTACAAGCCCTTAAAGGCCAGACGTGGGCACCTGAAAGCCAGCATGGGCATCACAGGATGTGCCCTTCTGAGGAAGGAACAAGATCCATCTATTCCTTCCTCAAAACACACCCAAGCAGTCAGAGGTTGGGTCGTACTGTAGATCTTGGTCCTGGCAAGATGTGGCTACTGGGGACAGCAGAGACAGAATAACCCTTTTGCGGAGCTACGTTCTGGAGATCCAGTCCAGAGTCTCATGAAGGCCAGGAAAATACAGCATCGCTGAGCTGTACCCCAGCACCAGATATACAGAGGTCCAGGAGTTCCTTCCCATGCTCCTGACTGCTCCAGGACCCCAGTTATGAGCCAGGAAAAGTGTCACCCATGGGTGTGGGAGAGGGTAGGGACCCCAGGCCAAGCAGCCTGGTCCTGGATGAGATCCTCATGGGGCTGAGCCTATGGTCACCAGGCACACAGGGCTGTGCCGCAGGCTGTGACAGGCAGTGGATGAGAGGCGGGTGCGGGATGATCCATCACCGCAGCGCTGGGCAAGCCCCCAGCCTTCACTCTGGGCGGTGCACAGCCACTTCCTGGCTCCCATCTCTGGCTGGCAGCGACTTCCAGCTTCAGACCTGGGTGTCTCATTTGTAAATAGGGATTAAGGTTCACCGACAGGATCAGGACGGGCACCAGTGAAGGCCGTAAGCTTTACTTATTGCTGTGACTCATGGGCCACAGACTCACCTCTGAAGGAGATGATTCACTCCCAGGGTTCCACTGGCCACAAGGTTGTGTAGTCCTCATCACCATCTGACACCAAAACTTCTGGCTCACTGGCCACTAAGAAACCTGGAACCTGTCCCCAGTTGCCTCTCCCTCCACTCTCAGCCACACAAAGATGCTATCTGTCATGGGGGGGCTGCTACTCTGAACCTGCCTCAAGTCCACACAATAGGTGGCCCACATACCTTGCTTCTGCCCCTCAGAGCTTGCCTGGGTCGGTGCTCCCTTCCTTTTCGTGGTTGGATGGTATTCCTTTAGAAGGAGAGACCGCACCTCATTGGTCCATCCACCTGCGGATAGAGACCCACGGGCCATTGTGAATAACCTCAGCATGATTTTATGACTAAGATGGCAGCATTCCTTTGTAGGGTTTTATTATAAATAATGTCAGTGATTAAAATACTTGGCTTGGTACAAAGAAGCAAAACACACTCATCAGATCAGGTGTATAATGAGTGTTTTGTCCTGATGCGTTTTGCCCTTGGAGTGGGACTGTGTCCCTGCTTTGAGTATCAGGACTTCTCAGCCACCCAACCTGAAATATAGCACTTAGGGTTCTGTTCTCAAACTCAAGTGTTTTATGCCTGCAGACAATACCTGAGCTGAACAATACCTAGGATGCTCAAAATCTCTACTAGCAAGTTAGAGACAGACAGTTGAGTCCCTTGTGTTCAAAGTACTCTTCAGTGTCAGAGAGATAGAATCAAATAGTGCACCTGTCTTCCTTCAGAGTTCTTAGTCCACCAGTAAGGCAGTGTTTCAGCCACTTTCTTGTCACTGGAACACAATCCTGGCAACCACAGGTGACAGAGGAGAGGTTTGTTTGGGGCTCATGGTTGTAGAGGAATCAGTCTATGTTTGGCCGCCTCCAAGGCAGGAACAGCATGGTGGAATGGCCTGGCAGTAGAGCTGCCCACATTGTGGTGATCAGGAGGCAGAGAGAGAAGGGAGGAGCCAGGAGCAGCAGCATCACCCTGACCAGGCCCCGCCTCTTGACCCCAAGTTGGCAGGAGCACAAGAGGCTCCCGAGACTGTGAGTGTGAACCAGGACGGGGTGTGAGCCCGACACGGCCCACCTTGTGAGCTCCAGGGGTGATCTCATTGATGGGGACCTGGCTGGCAGCCACTGACCCTTGCCTTTCTTTCCCAGCATGGTCAGACACCAGGAAGACCCCTGCCCTGAGGATGAGGAGGCAAAGGGTCGCCCACGAGACTCTGGCTATGAGAGCCTGTCCGGCCAGCTCAGCATCCTGGACCGGCTCCTGCACACACACCCTGTATGGCTACAGCTGGGCCTGAGTGAGGAGGAGGCGGCCAAGGTCCTACAGACTCAGCCACCTGGGGTGAGATAAGGCAGGGGGGGAGGGGGGCATCACATTGCCCCAAGAGCAACTTGTGGTTGGTTCTGGAAAGCTGTTCCTGGGTGTGGGCACAGTTTCTGGTGTGGACCTTCATCCCCATGCAGGGAAATTCTGGAGATATGATGACAGCTCTCAAGGATGGAGCCCCGAGTAATTGCTCTGTGTCTCCATTGTTGGGTTCCCAGGGCAATGTGGGGCTCTGCTAGACACTGGGACATGTGGGTTACAAGGAGGAGGAACAGCAGCAGAGACTAGGGGCCAGCTGATCCGGGTTCCCCAGCTGAATTCTGAGCCTGCGGGATCTGCTGTTTAACTGGGGACCCAGCTATCAAATGTCCCAGAGCCGTGGCAGGGCTGCTCACTTTCTCTGCCTGTCATGTGGCTTCCCATAGCGACATGTCCCCGTCTGCTTCTTCTGCCACACTGTACCCAAGACCCCACGTCTAACAAGGTACACGGCCTTTTGCCCCATGTGGCTATTTACATTTTTTCTTCCTCCTGAGATGAGGAGTGAACCCAGGTCCTTTGCACTGATTCTATCCCTGGCCCTTTTTCTTATATTTTATTTCAAGACCAAGTCACTAAATTGCTAAGTTTTTTAGCTTGGGCTTATACCTGGGACTATCCTGCCTCAGCCTCCCATAGTACTGGGATTATAAGGATGCATCACCACACTGGGATTGGTGATTTAAATTCTCATTCATTAAAGGAAATAAAATTAGAAATTCAGTTCCTCAGCTGCACCAGCTGCGTCATCACAGTTCACGGGCCACATGTGGCTTCCATAATGAATGTCCTGCAATAGAGCACATTGTCATAATTACAAAACCATCTACGGGACAGCAGCAATATGACAATGTCCAAACAAACAATCAGAGCAATACCAGTCATGGGTCAAATAGGACATAAAAGGCAGGCCTAGTGGTGCATGCCTATAATCCCAGCACTTGGGGGCTAAGGCAGGAGGACAGTTGTGAGTTTGAGACCAGGCTGGGCTACAAAGTGAGCTCAAGGCCAGCTTGAGCTGCATAGTGAGACCCTGTCTCAAAAAAGAAAAAAAGAAAAAAAAAAAAAAGAGAGAACATAAAGCACATAGAGAGAAACTAAGCAATACAGGGAGAGGGCCAGACACAGTGGCAGGAGGCTGAGGCAGGAAGATTACAAGTTAAAGGGCAACCTGGGGCAACTTAATGAGAACCTGTGTCAAAATAAAATTCAAAGGGCTTGGGGTGCAGCACAGAGCTCTCCTTGGTACTAGAATAAATGGATTGGAAAGGCAGGGAGAAAACGCAACCTATAGCTGGCTAACTGTCCTGAGTGGAGGGCTGGAGGTGGGGCTCCCGTGTTCCTGGCAGCCAGGCCCCACTCACTTCTGTCTGCAGCGCTTCTCTCCTTGAAGTGAGTCTTGACTTCTTGAATAGGAGTGAAGCAGGCTTCTGGCCTCCACGGCTCACGCTCTGCCTGGCATTGGGCTCCGTACCCTCTGCTTCCCCAGGGAACAAACATAGGAGCTGGGAGCAGAATGTGGGGAGGAGCAGTGGTTCAGTGGGAAAACAAAAGAAGCCAGGTATCTAAATCCAGGGGAAAGAGAAGTCAAGACACAGGACAGGGCTGTGTGCTGCACGGGGAGCCAGGAGTCACACTGCCTGCCCTGAAGCACCACCCAACCTGTGTGTCAGGTGAGTGGTGCACAGTGGAGTTATGCAGTGCACAACCTGTGTAACCACACATGTTTTTCTTGTTTTTTTTGGTCTTTTTGAAACAGGGTCTCATTATGCAGTTCAGGTTGGCCTTGAGCTCACTTTTGTAGCCCAGGCTGGTCTCAAACTTGCACTGATCCTCCTGCCTCAGCCTTCTAGGTGCTGGGGTTACAGGCGTATGCCACTACGTCCGGCCCCACATAGTATATTTGGATTCCTGCCTTAAATATACCATGAGCCAAATGAGCTCCCATTTCATCGTTTTTGTTTCAGCCATATTAGCTGTGTTTAGAACTCAGGTTCATCAAGATGTGTTGAACAATGCTAATCGGCGGAAAATGTTCTGTTCATAAACTTCGCCACAGGGGCTGGGGAGATAGCTCTGTGGCACAAGTGCCTGCCTGGCAAGTGCAAGGTCGTGAGTTTGAACCCCGGTCCTGCAAAAAAAAAAAAAAAAA
>PVKN010010061.1:0-23036 GCA_004027915.1 Capromys pilorides
GCTGGTAGCTCTCCTGGCTTTTCTCTCAGGCCTTCTTTGCTCCCTTTTTGCAGCTTTTCTTAGACCATCCACATTCCTGGCTTTTTCAAACTTCTGAGATTTCCTCTGAATAGGCTTTTCACTCACAGCTTCACACACTGCCCTCTCAGGGGCACATTGCCTGGCCTCCCAGGCCTTCTGAAATTTAAGCCTTTTTTTTAAATTTTATTTATTTATTTATTTATTTATTTGTTTGCTTGTGTTTGTTTGTTTCTTTATTTATTCATTTTGTGGCTGGCTCAGCCTGCCCTGGTGGTGGCGCTGGCACAGCATGTGGTGCCGGGGATCGAACTGCAGTCCCCACAGTTGCCTGAGCCCTCCTAAGCAGGCGCTTTAGACCACTGAACCATCTCACCGGCCCCTGAAATTTAAGCCTTTTAAACCTCAGAATTCCTGCATTCTGCATGTGCCTAAATCCAACATTATGTGGATGATGACAAGGTTTGCTACCACTTAAGAGTAGTAGCCAGGCCTCCTTTACTCTTAGCTGTAGGGGTCGAGTGCCTGGATTGCTGAGCACTCTGACCCTGATTCCAAGGACTAAATTTTCTATGCTGGTGCCATTCTGAAATCTGGTGTGGCTGCAGTCTCCATTCTGGAACCTGGTGTTGCTGCTGCCTCCATTCTGGAACATGGGGCTCTGTGGCTTTCTCCTCAAAGCAAAGTTCCTCACCCTTGTGATCCTGAGGCTGCAAAGGGCAAGAACCAGCTATGTCCTGTGATGCCCTTAGTACATCTCTTTTACTCCCCTGTTTCTTCTCAGCAATGGAGATCCACTCAGCTCTATCAGCACAGTCCACAGCCTTCCTGGCACTTCCTTCCTGGCCAAACTCACAATATTTTATATCATCCTTTTGGGCTCCTTGCTCTTTGTTCTTAACATAAATCTGGATAAAAGCCCCCAACAACAACCACGCCACTGCCCCAATATTTGGCTGCTTTGAAATTTCTTTTTCAAGATTAACTAGTCCACTGTGCTTAATTTCAGCCTTAGGCAGTCTCTGGACAGGAGCAAAATTCAAATAAGCCTTCTGCCAATCCATAACACAAATCATCTGCAGTCCAGTGACCAATGCTGTCCTTTTTCCCAGCAGAAACCTCAACCTGGTCTTTACAGGCTGGCCTTCTGTCAGTCTTCTGGTCTGAGTTCTGACCAGAATCTCCTCTACAGAACAGTCGAAGCTTTTCCAGCTCTTCGCAAGTAGAAGACCTCTTCAAACATTTGCTATCTCTGTTCATAAGCCATTCTTTATACCCAGGCTTCAAGCCAGTCTTCTGGTCTGAGTTCTGACCAGAATCTCCCAAACAGAACAGCAGAAGCTGTTCCAGTGCTTTGCTTGCAGGCAACATCTCTGAACCTTTCCTATTTCTTCCTGTAAGCTGTGGAGGACTGCCTGAGCAGCTCTCCTTGAAAGATCAACCGTCTCCATTTTGACTGAGTCTGACCCTACTCCCTCGTACTGAAATGTACAGAACTGGCTAGGACTTCTTATTATCCTTTCAATTGGCCTTCAACAGTGTGTATTGGTCTAGCCAAGGTGCCTGTGGTAATTTTTGAAGATGGCATGCGTGTTTCCCTGATGACAGGATAAAGAGCCAATGCTCCATGGCGTCAGCTGGGATCGAGCCTGGAGATAGAGGCTATGACTTCCTGGGGCTTGAAAGATTACACATCAGAGCTGAAGCATCAGACCTCCAAAATATTAGATACTAGCTCAATAGCATAATGCAAATTACTTTCTTTGTTTATCTCTGAATATGGCGGAGGTGAATGCAGGCCTCCTACCTAGCCCAGCTCACAGTGCTCATCTTCTTCCCACAATTCCCTTCAGTACTCACCTTCCCAAAATTTCTTTTCGCAAGCCACTCCCCCTTCTCCAATGACTAAAGCCCGAGTGCAGCCCTCGGTCGCTCTCTTGATTCCGGAAAGCCATCTTCATGGCTGGACTTAGGGTCCCTTGGCTCCCCAATAATAATATATGTCTTGGTGTCTTTGTTATCACCATGGGTTGTGCTGGAAGTGGTAGATTGGAATTAAGTTGGTGGAATTCCAACAACAGGTTTTAGGTTTGTAAATTTAGACTTCTTGGGCAGAGATGAGAACCAGGAAGGGGCTCCGACAGCCATTCCCAAAAGCTTGTAATCCACGTTGTCAGGTATAGCCACAGCAACAACCCCACTCCTGTGGTACCAAATTCTGTCTTAGTTACTTTTTACTCATTGCTGGGACAAATACCCGACACTCAAAATGAAGGAAGGAAAGGTTTATTTAGTTCACACTTTGTGGAGGTTTCAGTTCATACTCCACTGGTTCCAGAGCTCCTCAAAAGTGGCAAGGCTGTGAAAATCAAACTCCAACAAACACTAGGACTTCTCCAAGGAAGTGGGGCAGAGCTGGGCGAGACAGGAAGCAGCCAGGGCAGGGCCAGGCTGAGCTGAATGCGCAAAGTCTTCCAATCACATCCCAGGGCAGGCCCTCCGCATCCTGCAGGATGGGGCCCCCACAGCCGGGAACCAACCCAGCCCATCCAGCTGAGCTTCCTCAAGTTGACACAATGTATCAACTATCACATATGGCCAGTATATCTCTGTCCAAAATTTCTTTTTAGCAGCCTTCGGGTATCCTCACTGGATTAAGTATTCGTGATTTTGCTGTAGATCCTAGTAATATCTGTAAGTCAGTGACAATCTGTAGGTTCCTCAAGATGCTAAACTGCTTCTGCTTCTACTTTGTCCTCAGCCATGAGTAGGTTTACATCCACTAGCTGATGCTGCCTAACAAATCTCCTCATATGTAGAAACTTAAGATAAAAACAACCAAAAAAGAATAAAAACAATCATTTGTTATCTCATTGTTTCCCCGGATCGAGAACCAGGCGGTGCGGCTGGGTAGGTCTGGGCCAAGCTCGCTCATAAAGTTGTACTCCAAGTGCTGACCAGGACTGCAGTGTCTTGGGGCTGGAGCAGGACTGGAAAGTCCAGTTCCAAGGTTGCCTGCTCATGGGCTGGCAAGGGGTGCTGGCTATGGGGGGAAAGCCTCAGCTCCTCTCCACAGGAGCCTCTCTACAGGGCATGGGCTTTCTTACAACGTGGTGGCCGGATTTCAAAGAGAAAGACAGAGAAGCTAAACCTTTAGTTCTATGACCTAAACTTTAGAAGCCACATATTGCAACTTCTGTTGTATTCTTTTGGCTGGAATAACCCAGGCCCCGCTTACTGAAAGGAGGAGGCATATATACCCTGTCTCTCAGTGGCAGAAGTATCAGCCACTGTCACAAGAGCAGATGGATGGTCCAGTAAGTAGACGGGGTGGTCACAGTGTCTCTGACTTTTTGCTTTGTTTTTTTTTTTTTGTTTGTTTGTTTTTTTAAGATAGGTTCTTACTATGTAGTTTGTAGTTCCTTACAATGTAGCCTAGCCTTGAGCTCACTGAGTAGCTCAAGCTGGTCTCCGAGTGGCAGTGACCCTCCTGCCTCAGCCTCCTGAGAGCTAGGATTAAAGGCATATGCCACCATGCCTGCTCTCTGACTCTCTTGAGCCTACACGCGTGCTTTTTGGTGAACTTAGTCTTTACCGACACCTGGAACTGAACAGTCATGTCACAGGACATTTGAGATAAAGAGGAAAACAACCTAATTTCCCGACTCTTCATCCCTCCCATACCCTTATCCTGCACATGAAACCCTACAGTGCCCTCCCACCCTGACCCTGGTCCCAACCACAGGACTTGCAGGAGTGATTCAGACAGGGCTTTCAATAGCACTGGCACAGTTCTCCTTGGGCTCTTGCACCTCTGTCTTCACCATGAAATGAATCTGGGCCCGGGCGGTATGAGTTGCAGGGAGGATCCACCTTGCCTACAACCCCAGCCGAAGTCTGTGGATCCCCAGTATATAAGCAAGGCCAGCAGAGACAAAGAGAACCACACAGCAGCTTGTAGGGCTATGACCAGAATAGGACTTACAATTTTAAGGCCTTAAGTTGATGGCTAGTCAGTTACGTTGTGCAGTAAATAATTCATATAGACCCTTGTCATGAGCAGGGAGCCAGGAGCCTGTGTTCTAGTTCTGACTCAGTTTCAGCTCAGTCAATAGTAGGTAGAATGATAGCTGCCCCCGCCTATGAGGCCAGGACTCTGCGATGGAGAGAGGATCCTGGGTTGTCCAGGTGGCCCAGTGTAAGCACGGAGCCTTTAAGAAAGGAAGGCAAAGGGCTGGGGAAATAGCTCCATGGCACAAGTGCCTGACTGGCAAGTGCAAGGTCGTGAGTTTGAACCCCAGTTCCACAAAAAAAAGAAAAAGAAAGGAAGGCAAGGCAATCAGAGCCGCAAAGGAGGAGGGGTGACAACAGAAGCAGAAATGAGAGCAACACCCCGCCCCCCAGTGTAGGGTGTTCTATTGTGGTGGTCCAAGCAGACTAAGACACAGTGTTACCAAAACCTCCCTGCAGTGGGTAGGGGCAGTTTACTTTCTTGATTCCTGCTCTTGCTTTTTCTGCTATAACTCACTCCTGCCTCAGAGAGGAGAGGCCTCCCTCTGACCTCCTGCCTTCTGATCACCTTGTGGGCAGATTCTTTGAAGGGGCAGTTGGAGAGGTCAGCCCTGCTTAAAGCTAGGCCTGTCTCCTAAGCAGCAGGTTACCTCCCTCAACCCTTAACCAGAATTTCTACAGCCCCTGTCCTGAGTCACCAAACGCCTCCGAGCCCTATGACTGACCTCTCAGGGGGGCCTCAGGATAAGCGTCCTCAGGAAGGCTCGACTAAGAGCTCAGCTTTCTCTCTGGAGCATAGCTCGGTGCCCTCTTGTCTACACCTTTCCTTCCATTGGCTTCTAGAGACAGAGTGCCCACGGAGTTTCCCTTGCACCTGTTATCCGGGGCTGTGTCTCAGCCGGCCATTTCTCTGCAAATTGGTGGGGTTCCGTGTGGAGTTTGGTGGGGCTGTACAGGGTAAAGAGTGAGCTTCAAAAAAGGTCTGGGAATGAGAGTCTAGGCATTGAGTTGGGATGGGACAAGCAGAGGGGAGCTCCCTCTCTCCTGCATTTAGAGGAGGTTGGTACAGCCCCAATTTTCCAACTTACTTGCTCCAACTTTTCTTTTCCGCCAGCAGTGTGCAGCTGTGACCTCCACATCGGAGTTTACTAAACATGGGAACAGCACCATCATTTTCCACAATATTTTCCAACCTTCCCCCAGAGGTACCACCCTGCCGCTTTCACAATGGACTTCCACTTCCCCTTTCCTGAACTGGCCCAGTCATCTCCCTGGCCTCACACGTGCAACGTACCTCTGCGCTCTCCCTAGGGAGCAGGCAGTACAGGCTGTGCGGCTCTCCCTGGGGTCTCTGGAGTAGGGGTCTGTGTTCAACTCCAGCCTGCCACCTCACACCTGTGCAGCCTAAGATGAGTGTGTGACAGAGCCGCAGCCTCACTGCCTTGGCTTTACCTCCGAAGGATGGGACTCACTGTGTCCCTCCCTGGCATGGTTGTTGTGAATTAAGTCAAACAAACCACATCAAGAGCCTGGCACATAGGGAATGCTGGGAAGCGCTAGACCTTGCTACTTAGACCTTCATTTCTTGGTCAGCTCTGTTCTCTCTGCCCTCTTCTCTGCTTCCTTTCTCTGAAGATAAGAGACAGGGCACTTGGGAGTGCAGGGCAGAGGTGAATGCCATGACCCAAGGATCCGTTCTAGTGCGTTCTGAAATATGCCTGAATTTGATAAGAACCCCCGGGGCTGGGTATGCATCAGCACCCTCTGCTCAGCAGCAGACCCTCCAGCCTGGTGACCTGCCTCACAGGGGCAGAGAACGTTCCTCAAGGCAAGGCTTAAAGAGTAAAGATGGCTTTGGAGCTCCTGGGGCAGGCTCTAGGGAGTCAGGAGCCTCAACATCTACATCCGCCCGTGCGTGTATGTATGCATACGTGTGTATATGTGCGCACACATGCATACGTGTGTGTGTGTGTGTGTGTGTGTGCTTGTTTGTGGGGTACTTGAAAGAGGGAAACACCAGAAAAAGGCAATCAGAGAGATGGCAGCAATGCAGCAGGAGTCTATCTGACTGGATCCCTTCCACCCAAGGGTAAGGCAAGGACCCTGTTTCCCCTGCAGATATGAAATAGGTTTCAGGGTCCAGGTGACCTGGAAAGGATCCATCCTTCTGTAGGCAAAGCCACTGTCTTCTTTCCAAGCTGCCAAGGCAGTGGGCAGGTAGCAGCAGCCTCCTGCTCCTCAGTAAGAGCACTTTCCAAATCTGCGACTGCAGCCTGGGACGGAGCAGGACTCACGACTCCACCATGGAAATTGTCAAGGGGACAGAGAGAGGTAGCCAGGACTCTCCAGGATCCCTTTCAGAGGAGTCGTTGTGAGGCAGCCATTCCAGACGCGAAGGCGGGTGGCACCAAGCCCCCCAGTGTCTGGGCTCTCCTTAGCAGCAGACACCAAAACACACCATGCCCATGACCCATTACACCAACAGAGTAGCAACAGTGACAACACTGAGAAATATTTTCCATCCCCAGTCCCAGTTCTGGTAATGTCTCTCCTCATGGCTCATTCTTTCAGTCTTTCCACATTTTCCAGAGATGAATGAATGACTAAATTCAAGAGAAATGTTTTTTTAGTGAAGTGTTTGGGAAATGCCTGCTTGTATCACAATGACCCTCTTTCTGCTGGTTTGTTTGTTGGTTGACTGTTTTTGTTGTTGTTGTTTCTTTCTTTCTTTTTAAGGAAGTGGGACTAGAAAAACTTTTTTCCTTTTGAAAGCCACCTAAAGGCTCAGGGCTGTAGGACAGTGATCACCTGTCTTTCATTCTATAAAAATGTTTCCGTTTGTTGAAAAGCTGCTTTTGGCAAATCTATACATACATCTGTTTTTTTGTTTGTTTGCTTGCTTGTTTGTCTGTCTGTCTGTTTTTTTGAGGGACTAGGGTTCGAACTCACAACCTTGCACTTGCCAGGCAGGCAGGCACTTACACGACAGAGCTATCTCCCAGCCCCTCATACATCTGGTTTTAGATGGGTAAATCTTGGTTCATAGATGCCTGTATGTAAGAAATGCAGCTTCCCTTCATTTTCTTTAAGAAGTGAATTTTTTGTATTGACTTTTAGTTGGACTGCTGGTACCTTCATCTCAATTTAGGAATTAAGAATTCATAAATCATTTTTCCAAGGTTGTGGTGAGTTTCTGAGGTGCGGTGAGCCCAGGCCCACTCTGATCCCAGAGTAACCTGTCTGTGAAAGCCCCCGGGGAGACCTAGACTTCTCCACCTCACCTGGGGTGGCTCCCCAGGCCAGGCAGCAGCTGTCCTTCTCACCCTCTGGTGCTTTCAGGTAGATGTTTGGTTTCTTGGTTATTTCGCCGCCTCTTGTGGGCAGTTCTGGGACTCAACCACCTGCTGAAACAAGCAGGAAACTCCTGGACAGTAGTAGGGCGGTTTCCTCCTGACAGTGTGACACTACCTGGTCACTCACTCCCTGCAGCTCTTTCTCTGTGGGAGCTGTCTGGGTACAGAAGTCTTCCTGGTCTTGAGTCCCTCTGACCTCCTGGGGTTCTGTGTCTCCCCCAGTCTCAGCCTGGTCACTGGGTGAGGAAATGGAGGCAGGGCCCACTGCTCTGAAACTGGCCAGTGCTTTCCCAGCTTCCCCCTTCTGTTCTCTCCACGCACCTGTTTTTCAGGAAACGTCGACCAGGCAGCGGGAGCAAAGTTCTCTTTCTCTCCCCGTCTTTTATTTCATCTGTCGGAGCTAGTCATGGGGATGATGGCTGGGTTGGGCAGGCAGAGAGCCTTGCCCTGCGGATGCAGCCCTGCCCTAAAGCTGTGGGGAGGAAGGTCACAGAGCCCAGGAAAACACTGGGAGGAACCGCAGCTTCAGGCAGCCTTTTTGCCCCACCTAAACACTCAGAGCCTTTCATATGGTGACCATATGTCTAGTATTTTCTGATAGTCCCCAATATGAGAAATGTTATGATTTTTTTTTTAAAAAAGACTGTTGGTTAAATTTCCAAATAAATGTTTTAATTGCCTTTGTCAAGAACTTTCATATGGACATAATAGAAATACAAGAGGGGAGAAGTTGGGAGAACCCTTAGTTCCACTGCCACTCACATGTGTGTGTGTGTGTCTGTGTGTGTCTGTGTGTGTGTGTGAGAGAGAGAGAGACAGAGAGAGACAGAGAGAGAGAGACAGAGAGAGAGAGAGACAGAGAGAGGCTAGCATGAACATGTGTTCCTGTGTCACACAGCTGACTGGAATAAGGCATTTCTCAGAAACTCTCAAGAGGAAGAGGAGTTACCCTGAGTCCTCCCAGATGTTTAGGGACAGTGGAAGTGCTCCTGTTTCCCCATCTCACCCAGGTGGCCAGGCCATTGGTCATACAGCTGTAGACACCCACCTGCCTGCAGGCCTCGCCAGAACAACTACACAAGCCAGCTATGCCTGGCCCTGAGAAGCCACCACTACCCACTCAGCCTTCTTGAGTATTGTCTGTGTTCCGGCCCCTGTCCCTGAAAGTAGTACCCATGACCATCCTACTTGGAAAACAGTTTATAATCAGGCTGTGCCTCTGCTAGTGAGGAGCTCTGAAAGCAGTCCAGTCTTTGGTGTGTAAGCCACACGCAAGCCTGATGCTCGGCCTTCCTCCCCTCCTCCCCCCACACCCTCCAGCTGGAGGCCCCGCCAGCCTGCACACCCCCCAAAGCTGGACCTCCACCTAAACTTCTCCCTAAACATCACTCCTTTGTGCAACTTGCCTCAGCTAGAAAGTCCAACTCAAAATGGCTCAAATTCACACACACACACACACACACACACGCCTGTGAGCTCACTCTCTCCAACATGCCGGTCCTTCCCTCATCGCGCACCTCTGTGGGTCACTCTCAGCAGGTTTCCAGCCCCTCTCATCAGTTAGGTGGGCTTGGGTGGGGTACAGTGTTGCTAGCATCCTTCGCAAGTGTGGGTGAGGTTCTGTGGGCATTTGCATTTTCTCCTGCAGACAGAGCTGGTAGCTCTCTCCAACCCTGACTGGGAAACAAGATGCCCTGGTCCACAGAGTCAAGCCCCAACTCTTTCTCTAGCTCACCTCCTGGCTTCTGCCCTCTCCTCCAGCCTCCACTGCTGCCGGATCCATACTCTGAGAGCACAGACGTGCAGTTTCTGATTAATGTGCGTTGTTCCTTCTACCCAGAGGCACTGCCCACCCTGTCTGCCCACAGCTTTGGGCAGCACGTCCTCCAGGAAGCTTCTCTTGACTGACCAGGCGGAGTCAACCAGCCTCTCCCCCAGACTCCCATGGAGACTCAGCACCCATGGAAGGAAGAAGGCTGCTTTGCCCTGGCTGTGCCTCAGAATCTCCTGTGCACCTCTTGACAAGGTGCACATGTTCCAGTGAACTACAGTTATGAGGGAGATGGCCCCAGGGGCACAGCCTGTGTGGCCGGCCTGGATCTAGGGGCTTTCTTTGTGTTCATGCTTCTTTATTGCACTAGAAAGATCCTTGAGAGCGGGGATCTTGTCTCAGCCAATTCAATCACCCTGGCACCTGGGACAGGGAATACCTTGAGTGAACTTGACCCAGGGTTTGTTCCGTCCTAAGGGCTTGGGTCCGTTACCTCACTCAGTGTCTTTGCAAAGTCCCTATGAGGTACGCTGCTGATCCCATTTATAGAGCAGGCGATGCTTGATGTATGAATGAATCATAATTTCTAGAGGGATGATTGTTTTAGGGAAATTTGAATATGACTCATTTTAGAACATGACTTTGCTTTCTAAATAAATTCAAATTTTCAGTGAGTAGGGGCTTACTAGGTGTTTGTTTACTAGGTACACCCTGAAATATGTTTTCCCCTGTCTTCACAGAATAAAAATGACATCTCTGGGAGCTGAGGGTGTGGCTTAGTGATACAGCACTTGCTTAGCACGAATGAGGCCCTGAGTTCCATCCTTGTGTGAATGTGAAGTGGGGGCCATTTTTCCCAACTTCCTTTGCAGCTAGCAACTTGGTATAAGGGGTTAACAGGCTCTAAACAGTGGTGGTTTTCCTTACTTCTGCTTAAAAGCCTTTCCCTTCCCACCAGCTGGAATTTGGAATGGATATGAAACCCCAATTTGTTGTAAAGCCTGGGTCATGCAAACAAAGGTTATAACTCGGGAGGAAGGGACAAGACAGCAGTTGCTCAGGAGACCGGGGACTCGGTGAAGCTGACCGCCTTTACGGGAAGGCGCAGGGAGTTGAACCTGCCTGCCACTGAATTTCACCATGGTTTGGCTAAGTTGCCCCGGCAGGCCTAGAACTTGCAACCCTCCTCCCTCAGCCTCCCAAGTAGCTGAGATTATAGATGTGTCCTACCACATCTGGACTGTCATGCTTTTTATATGAGGAAGAGATTTTTCTTTGCTTAAAACATTTTTTTTTTTTTATTTTGGGTGTCCATCACAGCACCCAGACTGATACAGCAGGTTTGAGTAAATGTGCTGTCACATGCCTCAGATCTTACTGGATTTGGGCATAATGGAGAAACACACGCGGAACCCATTCTATATCTTCAGGAGCTAAGCGAAGAGAAGGAGCTGTAGGACACACACGGGCATGTGAAGGCTACTGCAGATTTCAGCACAGACCTGGAGCCCTCACAATACAGGGGCAAAAACCTTTACTTTGACAGAGGTTTCAGCAAAGCAGAAAGAGGAAGCCAGGCATGGGTGTGCTTATTTTCTAGAAAACAAACCTACTCGCAGGGCAAACCCAGACAGAACTGACAGCCACCCACCCAGAAGTCCAGGGTGTGCAGGCTGAGCCGGCTCTTCCCTTAGATTGGGGGACAGAAAAATACCAGAGCAGCCTCCATGGGAGGGAGATGACTTTCCTGCCTCCTGCTCCTGGGCCCAATCCAAGACCCAGTTTCTAGTTGTCATCTGCTCTCTTGGGAGGAAGTAACCGGAACAGTATTTTTAATCATAAGGTCTCTATTTAGTTTTTTTTTTTTTTTACAATGCCTAGGATCAAACTCTGGACCTTGTACTTGCCAGGCAGGTGCTTATGCCACTGAGCTATCTCCCAGGCCCATAAGGTCTCTATTTGAATCCTAAGGTGATTGTTGAAAAGCCCAGGAAGCAGAGCTGTGGCTGCCTACCTGTTCAGTTGCTCCTGAGCTGAATGAGGCCTTAGACACCACAAATCCTGCCCCTTAGCATGGAATCACTGACAGGACCATTTTCCCTGGAGGTTCATGAGGGAGCAGTGGGGCTTGGGAAGCAGGCGAGACCCTCTAGCTCAACACAGCTGCAGCACCTGGCGTCCAGGCCCAGCCTAGATCTGACTCGGCTCTGGGATCAGCTCCTGTGCAGGCTCCCAGGGACTGTGCACCAACCCTCCTGAAGCATCCTGTGGCCTCAGACACCTCGGCTTCCTCTGCTTGTGCATTCATTTCCCAAGGTCAAAGAGCTCCTGTGGGAGCAGGGACCCCACTGGGACTCCAGATTTTGAACAGCCTGACTTTGCCCTTTACTGAGAAGCTTTAAAATCCCCCACTTGGCAAAATGACTATCAGCCATCCAAGGGAGTCATGTACCCCGACATTTTTACAGAGACCTGACAGTTGTTCCACACTGTTTTTTAGAGAAGTAACACTACAAGCACTTAAAGGGAAGCTGAACTCCAGACCTAGACTTCTTGGGCTCAAGTCCCTGCTCTCTACGTACTAACTGCAGCTTCGCAGGCAGTTCCTTAACCTCCCTGCCGCTCGGTGTCTCAGAATTAAATGGAGACGCTATTTCTTACTCCACAGGACTGGTGTGAGGAGTGGCAGAGCTGACGTACACAAGGTTTAGCTCACGTGATCCCAGATGCGGCT
The DNA here is from genome assembly GCA_004027915.1 of Capromys pilorides. NCBI lineage: Eukaryota > Metazoa > Chordata > Mammalia > Rodentia > Capromyidae > Capromys > Capromys pilorides. Next base: position 11,888 of record PVKN010010061.1, read on the forward strand.
CTCATGCCATCGTGTGGAACTCTCACAACACTGGAAAGTAGGTAAGAAAGCATAGTTGCTCTTCACAGAGGAGGAAACCAGGACCAGAGAAATCAAGCGACTCTCCTCAGGTAACACAGCCAAGAAACAACCACAGGGTTACTCCAAGCCGGGCCTCTGGGCCCCACAGACTGACATCCACCCACCACCCCTCCACCTCCTGGACCTCCAGTCCTCCACATTCCTGTGGCCTTCCACACATTCCAGATGCCTCCCAGCTGCCATCCATGTTCCCACCCCAATTCCAGCAGGGTCAGGAAATGGTCTGCTCCCTGCCACACTCCCGTCCCCTTGGTCTCAGGCAGGGAGCCCGGCAGGACCCACAGTGGCCATGTTGGTGGGCACTGTGTGGGCAGGACCACAGCCCCCTTCACTTCTCTAGCTGGCCACAGGACCCTCTGTTATCTTCTGGTATCACCTTGAGAGCTTGGTCTGCGCAGAGACAGAGGGCCTCATAAGGACCCTATCAGACCCCAGCAGCCTGAGACAGCTGCTTGCCCAGGTGGAGGTGGAGGGGAGGGGTCCTTGGACAGCCAAGGCGGTGGAGCTCTCTGGGCCTGGGAGTGGCAGGATGATGCTCGGGGAATATATGGCCTGGAGCAGACATGTAGGCAAGCCCAGTGAGGCATTCATAGGAGCGGGTGTGAGTGGCGCTTACTCCCCCTGCTCAGAGACCCCCACAGCACCTTCACAAATGCCCTCTATGCCCTCCACCCCACCCTGTCATTATCTCTGCTCACCATAGGAGCTGGAACTGCCAGAGGTCTCACCAAAGGACAGGCACAAAACCAGAGCCAGGGAGATCAGGCAGTTCAGGAGCCGAACAGGAGCCGGCAGGAGCTGGCAGGAGCTGGCTGACCGCTGTCGGGTGGGAGTAGAGCCCTAAAATTCCAAGAACTTTGGATTTTTCCAGAGAAGCTGGAAATCTGGATTCTTTAAAAATGTGAAACCTCCTAATTTTTTTATGTTGACAACTAATTTAATTTCTATTAAAGTTCTAGTGAACTAAACAAAACACATTCTTGTGCTGAACTCAGATCCAGGCTTCCAGTCTCCAGTCCTCACAGGGCCTCCCAGGTGCCAGCAAGGCTGGAATAACCCTGCCCTTCCCAGCCAAGGCAAAACACGAAAGTGCCCCTGAGGTGGCTCAGAGAAAATCAACAGAAAGGAATTGTTTATCACTTATGTCAGACTCACTTTCCGGGCTATGACATACCCCTTAACACACACAGGCACAACCTTACCCTCATGAAACATAATCCAGATTCTAGCCAAAGAGACACAACAAGGATAAATGTATAGCTGTTTCACATAGGGTGGCTAGAAACAGTCTCCCTCAGGGAGTAAAGTGAACCAGGACCTGAAAGGAGGAAGGCGGGAGGGAATAGTGCAGATACCTGTAGGAAGAGCAGCAGGAAAGAGGAACAATAAAGGGAAAGGTCCTGAGGCCCAGAAGACGGGACGGGCTGAGAAATAAGAGGAGAGCAAGGGAGCAGGTACAGTGATGGGACAAGTAGTGGGATCAAAGGTGTGAGTGTCAGAGGGGCAGAGGGGAGGGAAGTGCAGGTGCCTGGGCTTTGGCGTTCCCGGGTGGCGATGCTGGAAGCTGCAAGAATCAAGGATCTTTCTCCTTGCTGTGTTATGAACAGACAGGAAAAGCAGGGGTGGCAGCAGGAAGACTCTAGGACACGATTGCAGTGATCAGGGTAAGGCCACAGCGGTGGCTGGGGCGGAGGGGTGGCCAAGAGGATGCAAGGGGGTGCCCAGAGTCCAGACGTACAGGGTGATCGCATGTACAGTGAACGTTAAATTAAAACATTTATTACAGTAAAAGACGCATTGCACTAATCAGCCACACGCTCCTTGTCCTGCCTCCAGTACATGTGTCCCTTCATTCTTGCCACGTCTTAAGCAGTTCTGCAAGGCCCTTTTCTGGCTTTATGAAGTATGATAAGATGTGGTGAGTGCTGGTGTTGCTTGCTGTCCCATGGAAAAGCAGGCTTGTGAAAACACCCCAGTGTGTCCTCACCCACCCTATTTACTGGAGCTGGTACCCTGGCACTTGTGGCTCTTTTCCAAATCAGACTGACCACAAAAGGAAAACGTTTTAAGTGGATTAGTCATCGAGGCAGCCACGAGAGTGCACCAAAAGACAGCCCAGCGGCGTACTGGCAAAAGGGTCACCGTGGACTCCGAGGTGGGGCTGATCTTTATGGTGTAAACACCCAACATCGCTGATTTCAAGCAACAACTGGGATGTTGATTGGTTACAACAACTCCTGGAAACATACTAAATGGCTTTCTGTGGGCTGGCAGAGAGAAGGCTCCAAGTGTGGGGCAGTTAGTAAAGTGGAGCTGGCGTTTCTGTAGATGGGAGAGAGCCCCTGGGGTTAGGGTTAGCGGAAGCCAGCAGAGATCTGTCTGGACATGTTAGGCCTGAGGAACTCACTTTACCTGCTATTTTTAACTCGCATAAGCCATTATCATCATTGTTTTATCCAGAATTCACTTAAATCCACCTGCGCATTTGCTACTTTGGCTGCTATTCGCTCTCTTGCCGCACAGACATTTCTAGGACCGTTTCCTTCTACTGGAAGAATAAAACTCTCTTTAGTGAGAAGCCTTCTTTTCTTTTTCTTTTTGGTTGATTTTTATTTCTGTCATTTGAAAGCATCTATATTTCACCTTCATTCTGTGTGTGTATGAGTGTGTGTGTGTGTGTGTGTGTGTGAGAGAGAGAGAGAGAGAGAGAGAGAAAGACAGACAGACAGACACACACACACAGAGTGGTGTGTGTGTGTGTGTTGCTGGGGATTGATATTGACATCCAAGGATTGCTGAATTACATCTCCAACACTTCAGCCATATCTTTTCTTTGAGACAAAAGCTCCCAGCCTCCCATGCTGGCCTTGAGCTTGCAGCCTTTCTGCCTCAGCCTTCTGTATAGTTGCATTGCAAGTATGCGTCACCACGCCATGCTCATCCTCATTCTTAAGATGTGTTTCCACCAACAAATATATAAGTGCAATTAGTTTTTTCAACATATTGAAAATTTGTCTAAGACAATCTGGCTTTAATACTTCATTTGTAAAGTTACTACAGTCTCACAATAATGAGTGGAAATATCTGTTCATCTTGTTGGAGATTATTTGTCTTCTTGCAATTTGTTTTCTTTTATCTGGTCTGTAGCATTCTGCTATTTTGCCGGTGGTTTGTCTCTCATGTGTTTCTAGGACTCCAATTAAACATAAGTTGATTTTTCTTGCCCTGTCCTCTATGGATCTGAAAGCTTCTCCTATATTTTTCTTTTTGGTTTGCTGTGTTAAATTTTGAGTAATGCCGTCTGTGTTCCACTTTGATACCTCTCTTCAGCTATAGCTTTTTATTTTTGTTAAGTGAATTGAGTAGTTCCAGATATTTGATTTGGTCTTTCCCCAAATCTGTATCAATTGTTATAGTCTCTATCTGCCAATATTTTCAAGTATGTCTTTTATTTCTCTAAATATAATAATCCTAATGATTCCAAAGTCTACCTCTAGTTATTACAAAATCTAAAGCTTTTGTACTTTAGTTTCTCTTGTCCTTGTCCATTGTAGCTATGGATTTTTATTCATGGCAAATAGTTTGGTGGATTAAAGCACCTGCAAGCAGGCACGGCCAGAGGTTCAATCCCTAGGGCTGCCATGCCGACTCCACCCCTGGGGCGTGCTGAGAAGGCAATTGAGGCTGGGTGTGGTGGCTCGTGCCTATAATCCCAGCTCTTGGGAAGCTGTAAACAGGTGGATCACTATGAGTCCAATCTAGTAGTGAGACCCTGAACACCTTGTAGACCCTTCCTTAAAATGCAAAAAAAAAAAAAAATTTATTCATGGCATCTGTTTCCTGGAATATTTAGTTACTTTTGTTTGTTGCTCATCAGACTTGAAAATAAATTTAACAGAATAACGCTAACTTAGGGTGTGAGGGCATCATCCCTTACAGGAGCCTTTTTATTTTGTTTTACTTCTTGCTTTTCCAAAGAACCTGTGGGCGGTGCTGACGTGAAGCCCCACCCTAGGTCAAGTTCGAGGTAGTGAGGCTCCTTGGACAGTGCAATGGGAGCTCTGCCAAGTTCTCGTGGCTCTGGCTAACTCCAGCTCACTTTTACTCCAAGGATGTAATCCTTCGTGGTCCTTGCTCAGGAGGGAACAGGTCTCCACCCTGAACCCTGAGCTCTGATTTCTAGCATTGTCCTTGCTGGTACCAAAGTAAAACTCAAATCTGCAAGGACCAGCAAACGCTATCAGAGCAAACTCACTTTCAGTTTCTGTCTCTAGGTTTCATTTTATTCCCCTCTGATTTTTGCCTGGTTGTTTCTTTTTCCCTTTCTGGTTCTTCTAATTTTTGTTTCTTCAGGAAAAATTTTACTATTTTACCTACCACTTTATTTTTCAATAGTAGGTTTTGTCCAAATAAGTTGGTTCACAATGACTGGAAACTTATCACACTTGGGTAAAAAGGGTGATGCAATGTGGTATTTATTAGGGAAGTTGAAGTCCTTTACTTTTGAGTGGTTTGTGCTCGACATCATCAGGCAAACACCAATGAAAACTATTCACACTTATTAGAATAATTGCTACCAAAATGATGAAAGATATAATAGATATTGGAAAAGATATGAAGAAAAGGGAACCTGCTTGCTGTCGTTGGGGATATGAAGAAGTATAAGTTGTTATCGCTTGTCCTAAATGCTTGGAAATAGCATTTAAGTTATAAAGATTTTGGAGTGTTTGCATGTTCATAATGAAATACCTTGGGGATGTATCCCAAATCTAAACACAAAATTCTCTTGTATTTCATATACACTCTATACAATGACCATGTGAACAATTCGATACAATATTTTTAATAATTTTGTACATTAAATTAATTCTGCTTTTATGTATTTGGTACTGGGTCTCATTATGCAGCTTAGACTCATAGGAGTGTTTCAGCTTCCCCAGGGCTGGGATTACAGGCATGTGCTACCACGCTCAGTCTCAGTGGCCAGCTCAGGGCGCCCAGGGGTGGAGCTTGCACAGCATGTGGTGCTGGGGATCAAATCCCAGTCCCTGCATTTGCCTAAGCAGATGCTTAGTCATTAAATTAAAAAGTTAACTATCATTTAATCCAGCAATCTGACTATTGGCTATAAATCTGAAGGAAATGAAATCAGTAGTTGAAGATTTCTGAATTCTCACAGTCACTGTAGTATTATCCACATTAACCAAAATAGGGAATCCAGGTAAGTGTTTCCCAATAGATAAGTGGAGTTTTGAACTGTAGTATATATACGCATTGGAATACTAGTCTGTCTGAAAAAAAAAAAAAAAGGAAATCCTGTTATTTGCATGAACACAGCTGAACCCGGAGGTCATTATGTGAAATGAAATAAGCCAAGAACAAAACAATAAATGCCACATGATTGCATTTATATATGGAATCTGAAAAATTTGAGCTCATAAAAGCAGAGTAGAGTGAGTGCCACTTGGGGATGAGCAGATGGCGGTCAAAAGATAGAACATCCTAGCTCAAGAGGAAAAAATAAGTTGAAGAGACTTATGTACCAGTTAATACTAGTATATAATATACTTCATGAGTCACAAAAACAGCACATGTGTGAGGATATTTCTATCTAAATGTATACACATATCCAAACACCATTTTATACACTACGAACACATACAGTCTTTACTGTCCACTTTAAAATGTAGAACTTGTTTTCAACATGCTGATTGTGGTGGCAGTTACATGAGTGTAAACATTTGTCAAAGTATAAACATCTGTCCAAGTATGTACTTCAAATAGATTTCTGTTACTATGCAAATTATAGCTCACAAAAAAGTTGATTCAAAAAGAGGAGAGCCCCTCTTCTCCATGGTGAACGTATGGCTTGTGTCTAGTTGTCCTCCCGAAGCCTCATGCAGTCATGGGGCAGCTTCTGGAGTTCGAGATTGATTCTTGATTCAATGCTGGGATTGCAGGTGTGCCCTGGGGCAGGTAATCTGCACTGCGAGGTAAGGAGGAATAGCTGCCCAGTGCTGCAGCCCCTTCCTTTGCTCTCTGCTCTTTGCCCACCCATGAACGGCTGCTCTCGGCCATGTGCCACTCAGCCTTGGAGCCAGCTGAATATAGACTGAAACCTCCAGTAACTGCGAGCTAAACAAACCTTTCCTTCCTTCATTTTAGGTGTTGGGCATTTTATTCCAGCAATGAGAAGAGTAACTGAGATAGTGAAGATAGAGGACAAGGGGGAGAGAGGCTCTGCCAAACCCTTGGTAGAGTCCAGTTCACCCTCCCTGCACCAGTGGAGTCAGTGACTGGCCGTAGGTGAGAGACTGTTTCTAATTAAACACAGGGCTCATCCGCTTGTGTAACTGTTAAGCTGAGTAAATGGGAAGGAAATGGAATGGAGCTATTCATCAAAATAAGTCCAAGGCTTAGTAGAAATGGTCTGGAAGAATAGAGGAACTAGAGATGGATGGGATAAGCCCAGGGATGCCACCTCAAGACCATAACCACATCTGCCAGGAAAGAAGCCACATGTGTCAGCCCAGTGGCCCCTGAGTGAGACCTCAAGGAAAGGGAAGGGAAGAGGCAGGGCAGACAGAGGGGGAGGTCATGGGGCAGGTTCTGGGAGACAGGAGTTCTGGCCTGGAGGATGAGAGTGAGTGCAGAGAGCATGTGTGAGGGAACAGGGACAGGACTCCCAAAGGGAAAGAAGGGTGCTACCCACTCTTCCTGGACCAGCAAGGTCATGCCTCCTGGTCTCGTACTCCCCATCAGTTCAGTTCTCCAGCTCCATTTGTGGGATCTCGTGGGACCTTGAGCCTACAGGGCCACAAACAAAGTCTATTGGTGCTAGCTGTGGGACTCTTGTTTATTTGCTTGTTTGTTTTTCAATATAGTAAATCAAACCAGGAGCACTTTACCCCAGCTCTTTCTGTTTCATTTTAAGACTGCATCTTGCTAAGTTGCTCAGGCTGGCCTTGAACTTACAATCCTCCTGTCTCAGCCTCCTGAGTAGCTACCATGTGTGCCACCGTGCCCTGCTATGGCTGTGAGGCTTTTGAGAAGTCATTTAATCTGAGTCTTGCATCATTCTATTTAATCAGGAATAAAAACTAAAATAAGCCAAAATGTTAAAGTTCTTAACATATGGCCTGGCACATAATAGACATACAATGCATGGAATTTATTATTATCATTATCATTTTATTAGGGGGACAAGACTAATACAAAAGGAACAAATGAAGCAATAATTTAGAACAGGATATAATTAAGAGTATTTTTAGGTAGTACAGACCAAACTAGCCTTCAGGCTTGGAAGCAGAGTAAGAAAGAAAATAAGAAAAAAGATGGAATTAATTCATTATTTATATGTTAAATAAATATGTATTAGAGACTGACTATTAATCCTCTCTGCCTACACAGCACTGTCCCTGTCTGTGATGTAATCAGAAGACAGTTTTGGGACCACTGTGGTGGGACAGAGCCTGAGATGACGAAATAAAGCCCCAGCTCAGCAAGCCACGGCCCTCTGTACACAGCATGTTATTTTTCCAGCCCTGCGCTCTTTTCGGCAGACTTGTCAGGAGACCCTGATAAGCCATAAAAGCGGAACGTCCGCCTGAAAGGAGAAATGGTTACCAAGGAAAAACCCAAGCGAGTCCTGCAGCTCCGTCCACTCCTAGGAGCCTCAGAGTGCACTGAGTTTGGAGGTCGCACAGCTTCTGCACAGCACCGGCTCCCCCCAGAGGTGCTCCAGAGGCCACCTCACCTTGGCTGGGGGTTGTGAGAACAGTTGCCTAGGTAACTTCCCAGGGACCTGAGGGCAGCTAAACACCCACTTTTTACTTAGGCCTTCAGATATCCCAAGAGTGACTAAAACAGGATGAAAGGCTTGGCATCTCTGCCTTCGTACTGTGTCTGAACCCTCAGGTTTGATTCTCCTCAGCTCTTCACGTAGCCATGTTAATCATTTAAAAAAATATGTAGCCCGAGACTACCACACAGGGTTGTCAACTTGGCCGCATGCCCCTGGGTTTTCTTTCTTTTCTGTCTGCCTTTATTTCTGTCCTGCCCTCATGCCCAGTGGTTCAGCAATCCTATCACCTGAAGTCCCTCTCACAAACCCAAACCCATAATCCCGCATGTTCCGTGTAGAACAATAGTGCCAACTACATAAAAATTCAGTAGGCTGACCATGACAAGCTGACCGTGACCATCTGGCGGTCCGCATCTGACGCAAGAAATATTTTTTGAAAAAAATGCCCCTGGCCAAAGGACAGTAGCCCACCCCAGAAAATCAATAAACACCTATTACCCTCTTTGTCCCCTCTCTTGCTCAAACTCTGACTCCTTTCAACTGTGTCCCCGTTCAGCTGAACACCTCCATACATGCTGCCAGTAAAGCAGGAACATGTGGGCCTGTGCTATTTGGCCTGGGTTCTCTTCTGTCTTCTCTGGATCAGAAGATCCCATTATCTGATATTGCTTGGATTTATCTCTGTCCAGGAAGGCAGACACCATGACTGTTTTGTTCCCAGTGCTGGGTTATACTGCAAGCCTTTGCTCAGATTTTAGTACAAAGCAGAGCAGGGCTCATTCAAGTCTTCCTTGAAAGCCAGTTGCAAGATCTCTGTGAGAAGACAAGACAGGGAAGGGATCTGAGGTGGCTATGGAAGAGAGAGAGAGAGAGAAAGAGAGAGAGAGAGAGAGAGAGAGAGAGAGAGAGAGAGAGAGAGAGAGAGAGAGAGAGAGCCGGCGGAGGACAAGGCTGGCAGGGCTGGCCCAGGAGCCCGGACCAGAGGCAGCAGAGGCACTGAGGGACGGGGCTGACTGTGAGAACTCCTTGGTTAAGGGGTGTAGGGCCCAACTGGCCACTCAGAGCCTGGGAAAAGCTGAAAAGCGAGTGACTTTGAAAAGAGGAGTGTGCTGCTGGGACAATCGTCCAGGATGGTTTAATCCCACTGCGATGTGGCAGCTAATGAATGTCACATCCTTTCCCTGCACTCTGCACAAAAGTAGCCCAAAGACTGGAAGAGAGGGTCACAAGCCAAGAATGAGGTGGAGGAAAGTGAAGGGGTGGGAGAAGAGAGAAGATGGTGTAAGTGGCGGAGGCGAAGGAAAGGCGGGCAAGGGGCTGAGTAGGGGCTGTCTGTGTTTACCAAGAGCAGTGCAACAGCCTCTTGATCAATGCCACTCACCCACCTGGCCCCTTGGAGGGGCTGCCTGGATCCCCTCCAGCTGTCTCCAGGTCTCTTTCTAATTCCTGCGCACTCCTTCCCATGCCTCCCCATCCCCTTCTCTTTTCTCCTCTCTCCAGAACAAATAGCAGAGGGGAAGGCTGCCTGCCTGTGAGCTACTGCATTCAGAGAGCCGGTAACGCTATGACAGAATGGCCCTAATGACGACAACCCAGACCCTGTCTCCCAGGAGCCAAGGTTCCCTTCAAACCCAAGGCCTCCGGGGCATGGAGCGGGCTTCTCTGTCCTCTTATAAGAATCTGACTATTGGAAAGGACCTGAATTTTAGCATGGCAGTGGCCAAGTAGATGGAGGAAAGAACTTCCCTGTGCAGTCCTTTCACCTCCTAGCACTGGCTGGCCGGGGAAGCCTTCCTCTCTGGGGGTCTCTGCAAGCACAGCCCCTATCCCTGGCTGCCTCTCCCCCAGGCCCCACACCTCTTTCCTAACTCTGCAGGCTTGCATGAGGCTCTGGCCTATGGAGCAGACAGCCTGACTGCCAGCCACCTTCAAAACATGTTTTGCTTTTTTGCCTTCATTCTGTGGCTTGGCTCAGCAAGGCCTAAAAATTCCCCATACCTGGGCTGAGCCAGGACGTGCTGTTCCATCGCCAGCATTAGTTTCCAACTGAGAGCCCTGAATGGCCTTTGGAGGGGATAGCAGGCCTGAGACCCAGGATATGGAAGGGAAAGCTTACAGGGGCCATGGGGCATCAGGATGTGGAGGTGCAGAGGTCCAGTCCTGCTGCATGGCCACTGACTGCCTCCTGAAACAGGGCCCACAAAACAGCCTCTGAGGCCTGGCCAGAGGTGGCTACGCTAGGTCAGTCAGGGAGGTGACTGGCTCCAAGAGGCAGTGTTTGTACCCAGTAAATGTCTTCCCCAGATCACTGCCTGCAGCCCAAGATCTGCTGGCAAGAGACCCCATTGCTGGATGCCAGGCCAGTGTAAACACTGACAGAAACACAATGTCTCTTGGCGAGGGCGCCTGCGAACAGTGCTCTGGAACCCTGTGTCTTGAGCCACAGCCATAAAAGGTACTTACTCCTTTCTGCATATCCTCTGGCCAGACTGTTGTTCTGAATCTCCAAGCCCTCTGACGGCCCAGCTGGCCCAGCTGTGCCTGTGGCCGGTGTAGCCTGGGGGCCAACGCACAGAGAGAAAATCTCCTTCTATGAAGCACTTCAGAGACAGCCCCCCTCCTCCCCCTCAGCCCCTGCCACCCTTCAGCACCGAGTGGGCAGATTTGGCTCCTCTTCCTACAGGTTAGGTGGCTGAAGCCCTTCTCTTCTTTTTTTTTTTTTTTTTTTTCTCAATACTAGGGATTTTGAGCTCAGAGCCTTAGCACAGAGCTACACCCCAACCCTTGATTGATTGATTGATTGATTGATTGGTTTTTGAGACAGAATCTCTTGCTAAGTAGTAAGTGCCCAGGCTGGACCCAAACTTGCACTTCTCCTGCCCCAGCCTCCCAGAGTGCCGGGACCATAGGTACATGCACGTGGGGTACCGCCGCAGAAGGCTTTCTTTCCCTGCCCCAGGAAGATCCCTTTCTCTGGCTGCAGGCACACCAAGCTAGACAGGGCCTCAGGGAGCTGTGGGTCCAAAGGCCACACCATAGGAAGAGTGGGCACAAGAGTCCTAGCGAGGGTGAGCGTGGGCTAGAGGGTCTGCCTAGGTGCACCCACTCTGGAGCAGGGGTGGTGTGACACGGTTCCAGGCAGGATGATGAGATCAGAGCCTTGGCCGGGGCAGCAGAGCCGTGTGGCTTCTCTCCCTCTAATTCAGCCTGGTGCGCCCTGTCACCAGTCTCAGGGAGTGGATGGGAGACAGAGGCTTTCTCAGG
>PVKN010010062.1:0-23076 GCA_004027915.1 Capromys pilorides
ATGGGGGAAATCAGAAATCAACGCCATCTGTGAATGCTGAGGTTATGTGTGGGTGATCAGTGCGGACACCAGCAGTGGACAGAGCACTCACCCCCTAGGAGTCTGCCTTCTCACCTCCCCAAATGTTCCAGCAGCCCTTCCCCAGCCCTTCCCCCCTCCACCTGTGGGTCACCCCCACTTCTGCACAACACACCAGCAGCCACCAAGGCCCCACCGAAGACCCTTTGTCCTCTCCCCTGTCTGTCCCCAGTCCTGGTCCCAAGCTTGGTATCACTTCTAGTGAGCCTGGAAACCTTCCACCATGGGCCTGGCTTATCTTCCTCATCTCTGAGCTCTCTCCCTGGAAGTGGGTGTAGAACAGATCTAGACAAGAAGATTGAGCAGGATCCAGTTCCACAGCCACTCCTATGGCCGGGGCAAAGCTGGAGGGAGATGGCAGGAAGTGTGTGAGGTCCCTAGCTCTCAAGGAGCTGCAAGCCAAGCCATATAAGAGAGCCAGGCCTCCCCATCCTAAAGCTGCTGCACAAGGACACAGCCACCAGATCCCCTTCCTGGGGGAGGGGATACAGCAAATTCTGGCTGTTGCCAACCAGATAATGTCACATGCCAGATGGACAACACTTTAGGATACTCCTTGGAACGAACACCTAGATACACTGCAGGACTGAGAAAGTAGGGCAACGATGAGGATGAGGAGTGGAGCATGCAGATACGGGAGTTCTATCCCTCACACAGCCTGTGGGAGGAGCCATGAAGTCCGTCCCAAGGATGGGAAGCTGGGAGTGGAGGAAGATATTCTCCCCTGTGCATCCTTAGAAACCTCATGTACTCAAAAATAAAATGAATCCAAGACAGCACACAACTATAATCCTAGTGCTCAGAAGGCTGACGCAGGAGGAACATTTGGGAGTTCAAGACCAGCTTGTGTAACACAGTGATTTCAAGGCCAATCTGGATTATTGCATGAGATCCTGACTCAAAAAAAATAAAATAAAAAATCTTGTCCCAAATAACTATACCCATTAGGTAGATCATTATATAATCACTAAAAATAAGTTTGTGTAAAGGATTATTTTGAACATGTAACAGAAAATTCACAGGGGGAACTGTTTTAGGGTTTCAATTTTCTATAATTTCTAGAATTTCATAAAGTAGTCAGCATTCTGATTATTATACACTATCAACCAATCAATCAGCCAAGATGAAATGCAAAGAGGAACTGGCAGAGGGGCTGCAGTGAGGCCAAACTCCAGGATCGAGGACTGCAGGGCTCTGTGATCAGGCGCTGGGCCTCTGTGCTCTGGGCATCTCTATGGCCCTGGGCCAGGCTGTCCCCTGGACACAGGGAAGCAGTGACTAGGCCATGCTTTGGGAGTTTCCTGCTTTGACACCTGCAGAAAGGAGGGCAGTGTTACGAACTCAAAGGCTTCTAGGATGCTGCTCTGGTCCATATGCCTTGGGCCACATGTCCCCTCCATGTTGATGGAATACAGAGATGTAAGCCAGGAGCCCTCCCAGGCTCTTCCTAACTTGTGTCCTGCAGATACAACATGGGGCTGCACCCAGCATTCTGCTCCTGACTTCAGCTGTCAGCAGAGCACAACAAAGGGTACATCCAAATTTATGTTTTCCTGAGCCTCCTTCTAAAGTGGGTAAAGTTCCATACCTACCTCATTGCTCTTCCTCCTCCTCTAGAAAGACCGGCTAGCAAGGGAGCAGGCTAGGAACCACAGTGGCCCTCCTAGGCCAGGTGCAGGGGCTGGGAGGCTCAGAGGAAATCACCATTTGGGGTGTTTCCTCACACCCTGCCCCCTTGAGCTACTGAAGGGAGGGGTGGAGCAAGGTGTTGTATTCTATAAATGTTGAAGCCCATAGGAGATATCTTAGTTACTTTTACTCATTACTAGGACAAATACCCGACACTCAAAATGAAGGAAGGAAAGGTTTATTTAGCTCACAGTTGCTGGAGGTTTTAGTCCATATTCGGCGGCCCAAGGCCGAGTGGAACAGGGAAGAGAGCATCCAGTTTGTGGCGGCAGAACAGCAACAATCACAACAGAGGCAACTGACCAACCAGGGCTCCAGAGAGCAATCAGCATCTGTCTCTCTGTCTCCCTTTATATTACATTCAGGCTCTCTGCCTTAGCCTATCTACCTCAGGCCACACCAATAATCCCAGCCATACTCAGACAGATAACTCCATCAGTACTAAAACACATAATCTCAGTGGATCATGACTCAAGTCTCAAACTCTAAAAGTCCCCGCCCCATGATTGCATGAGGCTTTGGGGGGACAGCTAGACATAAACCATAACAGGAGAGTTCTATAGCAGCCTGCGAAACAAAGCTTTACCATGATGCACTTGGTCCAACTTCATCCCCACTAAGCAGGGCTCAGAGCAAAGAAACTGCTTATGGGAGACTTGGCCCCATCCCTCACTCAGGTTTCCTGATGTGGCTTCTTTTGGTCCTGAAGTTTTGTTTTGTTTCTTTAAAGACAGGGGTCTCACTATGTAGTAGTTTAGGCTGGTCCTGGACTCACTATCTATATCTAGCCCAGCCAACCCTTGAACTCTTGAAGAACCTCCTGCTTCAGCCTCCCGAGTACTTGAGATTACAGCCATGTGCCACCACACCTGCCTTGCCTCGTAGATCTTGGGGCCACTTCACATCCATGCCCTGCCTTAGACTCAGGTAGAGGGGCAGAGAGAAGATGGATGAGGCAGTCCACGTGACCAGCTCCTAGGGATGAGGCCTTCTTGGCCAGCCAGCCCTCCTTGGCGGGCAGAGCGAGCTGCTACATGGTACTCCTCATGGTAACAGACCCAGGGGAGGCCCAGCTGGCCTTGGAAGGCTTATATCTTTAACATTCTGAATAGCAGGCTTGGGAGCCTCCCAGGATACACACATCCCTCTCACACTATTTGCTTTAGGCTCCCCACATTAAGACCCACCCTGTGTACCAAAGCCAATAAATAACACCTCCCAGCTGCTGCCAGTGACCAGACTTTAAAGAACCAGGAAAACCAGGTAAGAGGTGAGCAGACCATGCTGGGGCCTCATCTGGATGGTTCTCTCAAGATTTCTTAACATACCCAAATCTCCCAACTCAGTCAGCAATCCTGCCTGGGGAGATGATCCCATTGCAACAGTAAGGAAACAGGCAAACAAAATGCTGCACAGGCATGGTTTTGGCAGTGCAAGTGTACAGTCCCAGCAGGGAACAGGGCAACTCCACTAGGTGCTATTCACACAGAACCTCAGAAGATGCCACTGGGTATGGAGCAGCGGGGGGAGGCGGTGCAGCTAGACACAATGCAGCACAACAATTTAGTGCAAAAGACAAGATCAGGGCAGAATGCAGACACTGAGATGAGTCAGGCCATGGGGGATGTTTTTGTTTGACAATATTTTCCTTTAGGAGACCAGATGGTTGGCATAATGAAAGTTCTAGAGAGTCCAGAGATTCCACACTAGTGGGCAGCCCTCTAGCTGCCCCAGCAAGGCTGCTCTGACGCACCTGGGCAGACGACAGCACAGGGTAATGAAATCCCACCCTTGTCTGGTATCCCACCCTTCCCAGGCCTCATGCCTTGACTACTACAGAGAACAAAGGGTCAGAGCACACCGCTAGAAGGATGACCTTTGGAAAGGGGGTAGGACCCCTGTGTGCCACCCTTCACTCCAGGACTACCCTTCAACACAGCAGAGGTGGTACCTGACATTTAGTAGATGGGGAAATGAACCAGAAAGACCCTGTATGTGCCCAAGTTGAAGCTTGAGCAAGAGCTGGAATCTAACCATGAGTCTCCTTGGGGACTGACCAGCACTGTGGAGAGGAGGAGCTGCTTGGCTGCCCTGGAAGAAGGGGCTCAGCCATGGGATGGGTCCAGGCAGTGAGAGAGGAAATCCAGCCACTGCCACCTCCATAGAGTTTAGCCATAGCACCATCTTGGAAATTCCTTCTCTGGCCATAAATCCCCAACCTCTCAGCTCTCCCTGCTGCAGAGAATGCTTCACTAGCTCCAAACCCACAGTGAGTTGCAAGAGTCAGAGACAAGAAAAGCTTGAAAAAATAAAGTCAGTCTCACCTTAAAAACAGGAGGCCAGGGCCAATGGTATAGCTCACAGGGGAACCCTTGGGTTCAGTCCGCAGCACTGAAAACAAACATGCGAACAACAAAACTCAAGGCCAAAAGAGGCAGAGTCAGAAACGAGATGCCACTACAGAGGTCCACAACTACTGCCACTGAGTTTACCAGGCCACAACAGCCCCAAGGTCCTCCTGTGGCCCTTACAGGGTTAGCTCAGAACCAGCCAGCAGCTGTTCTGGTAATGTCCAGGCTGCCTCTGCCACTTTCGCAAGACATTGAAGAACCCAACCTGATCACCTCAATTGCCAGCTGAGCTCTGTACCCAGCTCACCTGAAAACTCACAGCCAATGGGAGCTCATGGTATCTGAACAGCTGACATGCCCAAGTCAAGGCCTAACAAATGAACTGCGGCTCTTGCAAAGACATAGTAAGCAGCCAGAAAACTATAGAGGAAGTGTTTATCAGAAATAGTCATTAAGAGCAAACAAATAAATAAATAAATAATTTTAAAAAAAAAAAAAAAAAAAAAAAAAAAAAAAAAAAAAAAAAAAAAAAAAAAAAAAAAAAAAAAAAAAAAAAAAAAAAAAAAAAAAAAAAAAAAAAAAAAAAAAAAAAAAAAAAAAAGAAAAAGAAATAGTCATTAAGTAGGTTAAAAAAAAAAAAAGCTCTAAAGCCATAGTATATGTATGGGTAGGTTTTAACCTATATTTTCTGTTTTCTACAATTACAAAAACCTCGATGTACTTTAAATACCAATATAAACTTAAAAAAATAAATAAAGGGACGTGATACTTATATGAATCCCAAGGGCTCAGAGCTGAGTGCTGGCTAGACACACTAGCCATACAGGGCCCGATGCCAGAGGGTGGGGAGTTGGGGGGGTGGGGGGGTCTTTAAGGCAGCCTGGCCTTCACACTGTCCACACCTGCTATCAGGGAAGACACACCTCTCCTAAGCCAAGAGGGCATGGAGGACAGAGTGGTCGGGGACCACTGAGGGTCAGGAGATGAAGCAAAACACCTGGCCTGGGACTCACAGGCAGAGGGTGGTGATGTGATAGCTGTGTTTCCTTGCTGTCATCACGGGAGGCTGGGTGAGCCCATAGTCCCCACCCTATGCACCTCCTCAGAGGAAGCATGAGGGTGCTTCTGCCAGCTCCACACCCTGT
Organism: Capromys pilorides; assembly: GCA_004027915.1. NCBI lineage: Eukaryota > Metazoa > Chordata > Mammalia > Rodentia > Capromyidae > Capromys > Capromys pilorides. The sequence goes on from PVKN010010062.1 coordinate 5,264, forward strand.
AGCTGCAGAGATTTCAGCCAAGACTGTGCCTGCCAAAACTACAGTTCTCACACCTATAAATGTGGACCACGCCTGGCCCCTGGAGCAGTTGGCAATTTCAGGCTCCAGAGTCCTGCTGTGAAGGTCACAACACAGGATGTCATGACTTTTTCCATGCACAAAGTTCCTGGCTGTGGCCTACCCCTCTTATACAGAAGGGATGAGGCAGGCACTGGTTACAAGGTGAGAAATATCACCATCTTTCTGTTACCAGTCCTTTGCAATTCTCTTTCCTGCACTCTCAGATCTGTTTCTGAGAAACAGGGTCAGGTGACATTACTGCAGGTCTCCGTGCTGCTGCTTCTGCAAAACAGCCACAGCCCACCACACTAAGACAGGACTAAGATAATTCAGGGTCTGAGATAACTTAGGAGCTGAGGGCGGGGACTTGCAGGTACTTCCCCTAGAGTAGAGCAATGTGCACCAAGTCAAGATGATGGCAGGGATCTGTCACACGCCTAGGAGCAACAATACCACCCCCAGGATCCAGCCCACAGAGGAGTGGCAGTCAGGAATCTTCTGCCAGACTGGGCTTCAGCTCGGTGCACTGTGCTCCAAATGGGGAAGCATGTGCAAGCTGGGAAACAGGTTTCCCAGCTTTGAAGGAAGCAGGGAGACCATGGCCTCGTTCCCTCTGCAATGCGGCATGTGTGCACACACGTATGCATGAGCACATACGCACACATACACAGCCACTGTCATAGCTCTTGCTGGTGCAGACCCTTGGGAGCAGGGCATGGGAGGTCTTCCCTGTCCTCCCACCTGCCAGCTCCAGCCCAACAGAGGGCTAATAATGGACAGGCCTCTGCATCAACCTGGCAGCTGCTTCCCAATCTAAGCTTGCTCCATCTATAGTACTTACTTTTTCAAGGCCCACTGCTGAATCAAGAACTGTCTCAAAATTTATTTCTCCATGTCCTTAAGTTAAAACAAACAAACAAAAAACCCACAATGAATCAGCTATGCAGGTCGATGGACCTGGTCACCAGCTATAGGTCTGTGTGGTATGTATGAGGCCATCAGGCCTCCACAAGGGATGCCAAGTGACCTGGAGGGTGCCCATGGCCCAGGAATTGACTTCCAGAGCCACTGGCAGGTTGGGATAGTAGGGCAGGAGGAGCTGGGGAGGAAAAGGAGCAGAGCCTGCCACCATGTGGGAGTTGGGCCAGGCTAATCTGGGACAGCTCAGCCTACCCACCCAGGCCTCAGGCAAGATCTGTTACACCTGAGGGACTTGGAGTGCTCCCTGGCTATGTCTCCCCAGCAAGGTCCACCACATCCACTTAGTGAGACTACAGCTTCAGGCTTCTGGGCCTTCATTACTCAAATTCCACCCTCAGATTGTAGAGAGGTGTGTTCTCCTGAAGGCTCTCTGCAGCTCTCAACCAAAGGTGATCCCAAGCACACCCTGCACTCACCAGGATACTGCTGAAAGGCCTGGCAGCTGGGTCACCCAGGTCACCTGGAGGAACAGGCTGCTCTACCCCCAGGACTCTAGAAGCCATTCCTCTACAGGAGCAGGAAGGTCACCACTTTCCCCCCACCAAGGGGGCTATGGCAGGGCTGTGGCCTCCAGGCTCCAATCCATAAGCATCCTACTGGGTCTGGTTCTAGAGTTGGGGTACAAATGAATAGAGGTCCCCTCCCTGGGGGGGACACAACCTCTGGGTACCCTGTTCTCCAAGGTGGGCCACCCATAGCCCTGAGTCAAAGGTACAGTACAGTGGGTCTGGCTCTCAGAGAGCCTTCCTGGATCTGATGTGCTCTGGTCAGAAGAGCCCGCTGTTCCTGGTGGGCAGCAAATACAGGTGGCACAGGTACTGGTGAGGCAGTGGCCCAGGGCAAGCAGAGAACTCACCTGCCAGAGCCTCCAGAGGGTGGCCCTGAAGCCACATTGTCTTTTCTGGTGACTTCTGGTCACCAGCCCAGAACTAGTGGACCTCCTGCCTTCAATGTCCTGAGTGATGGGACTACAGGTCTGCGCCACCACGCCCAGGTTTTTCCTTTTTTTTGGAGATAGGGTTTTGCTAGTATGATCTCAAACTTGTGATGCTCCTGTCTCAGCTCCCCGAGTGCTGGGATTTTAGGTGTGCAGGCCAGGCCTGGCCTCTTTCCTTTTCAGTTTTGAACAGTTCAGAGAGGAACATAGCTCATCTGCTGGGTTGCCTAGTCAACAAAAACTGCATTCTGCCATATGTGTAACACGTTTGCCCCGCTTTGTCTTTTTTAAAAACAAAATCAGGGGCTGAGAGATAGCTCAGTAGAGTAAGAGCTTGCCTGGCATGTGAAAGCAAGGGCTTGAGTTCAATCCCCAGTTCCACAAAAATAAAGAAATAAAAACAAAAACAAAATCAAAGGCTGGAGATGCACTGGTGACAAAGCACCTGCCCAGCATGTGGTGCAACGCCCTGGGTTCAATCCCTGGCCATGAATAAAAATAAAATAATTTTAAAAAGCAGGAATGAGGAAAAAAAAAAAAAAAGCAGGCATGGCAGCTACACTCCCTGCCCTCTCAAGGGCATATCTGGAGTTACTGAGAGTCAACACTGCTACACCTCTGCATAGCTCCTAACATCACATCCATTTCCTGCAGTAAACAGCCCACAGTGTCTGCGGTGGGTGGTGAGCTGCTGCTTCCCAGGCCCACGCTGGCATCCTGAACAAGGCAGGCAACCAAGAGGCCAGCACTGTGGGCTGAGTCACCTCCAAATCACAGCCCTGTGTCTGCATCTGCCACCGGACTCTTTCCTGCCCTGCAGGCCTTTATCCTGAAGCCCACTTTGCTCTTCACTGGATAACCACACTTGAGATCCACTCGCATGGTCCAACATGCAAGTCTACTGTCTGACACACCTGTCACTAACCAAGGATACGTCTTTCCTAATAAAGAGAGACTCAGAAGAGATCAAGGATGGTGGTACATGTCTGTAATCCCAGCTACCTGGGAGGCTGAGGCAGGAAGATCACAAGCCACCTGAGCAATTTAGCAAGATCCTATCTCAAAATAACAAGGGCTGGGGATGGAGCTCAGTGGAGGAGTGCTTGTCTGGCATGCAAGTGGACCTGGGTTCAATCCCTAGTATCAATTTTTTTTTTTTTTTTTTTTGGTCTTTTTGAGACAGGCTCTCGCTGTGCAGTTCAGGCTGGCCTTGAGCTCACTTTCGTGGCCCAGGATGGTCTCAAACTCATACTGATCCTCTTGCCTCAGCCTCCAAAGTGCTAGGATTACAGGCATGTGCCACCACACCTGGCCCTAGTATCAAAATTTTAAATTAAAAAACTACTAATAATACAAAGACTACCAGCAAATCAAAGACAGTTGGGACACTGGAACTTGGGCTCTGGCCAGTGACTGAAAGCCTCAAAACTAGCCAGAGGAAACCAAAGGGTCCCGCATGGTCACGACAAATGCTAGAGACTGCAGGTACCACCCTGAGCCACACAAGCTGGGGTCTCTGGGCAGAGGGCTGAGGATCTGGCAGCCACCTTTCCATCCCCAGCCAGGGACCGTAGGGCTGAGGGAGACAGAACCCAGAGCCTAGCAGGGACCTCCATTCCCAGCATCAAGGACTCCTGGAGCATAGCTATCACACATCTAAGCCAAGAGAAAGGACAAGGAGCCTGCAATGCCACATGCACGACAGCATCTGTAACTGCTCTGGGGTGAGGAGGTGCCCTGAGAGCCTCTGAAGCTGCCTTAGGGTGCCTGCCCAGAGCACAGCCCACTGACTGAGATCCATGTGCCTGAAGGATGCTGCCCATGGCAGACGCAGCTAAGGCCACCAGTCTGACCACAGCAGAGCCCCAGTCATGGGTGTAATGGCAGAGACAGTGTGGGGCCTCTGGGACGGCACATGTGGGAATGCTGATCAAATAGGAATGCTACACCTGGCTCACTGCCACATACAAGGATGTGATTAAAAAATACAATAAATGCTTACATCTAAAAATTTATTATAGTGAAGATACTTAATCATGAATCTCCCTCAAAATACTCCCCCTTTGCTTTGAATACACCCATCCCATCAACTCTGCCTCCTACTATAGCAGTTCTGAAGTCCTCTCCTGAGTGTTATGGTTTGTGTCTAGGTGTCTCACAAAGCTTCATACAGTCATAGGTGGGGCTTTTTCAGAGGTGGCTGACTCCAGAGTGCAACAGTGTAACAGCATGGTTCATGGTGCAAGGCTGGGATTAAGGGTACGAGGCTTAAGGATGGGTGATTACTGTATCAGTCCACTGGTGGGTTTGGCACTGTCCTAATCTCAGCAGCCTGGATTGAGTATAAGGGACAGAAAGAGACTTGTCATGTCCCTTGCTTGCTTTGCTACTGTCATGCACTGTTTCTCTTCTGCGATGCCCCTCTGCCATGCCACCCTGCCACGGAGCCAGCCAACTACAGACTGAAACCTCTGCAAACTGTGAGCCAAATAAACTTTTAGTTCCTTAACTCTGGGTGTTGGGTATGAAAATTAATTAAGAATGTCATTACAAAGTGTGATGTAGGGGGCCAGGGAGATAGCTCCATGGCACAACTGCCTGCCTGGCAAGTGCAAGGTAGTGAGTTTAAACAACAGTCCTGAAAAAAAAAAAAGTGTGATGTAAAATAGTGCTGCTGTCAAGTATCATCCAAAAGAAAGGCAGCTTGTAAAAACACAATGCTCATTCACCAGATCTGGCATCATCTGGCTCTTCTGAAGTCAAAATGACCATGAAACGGCATGATTTTCAATCAAATCATGACATCCAGGCAGCCACAACAGCATAAGTAGGCACCAGGAAAGAGGACTCCAGAGCTGCAAGACGTGGCACTAGTGATGGATAAGTGGGTTCAAAGTGGTGAGGGAGAAGATTCTGAGGATTCATGACATTGTGTCATCTAATGGTAATAAAGCTTAAAATTTTAAAGATTCATCTATTAGCTCCTCCTTGCTCACACTTTCTCTGGCAGTGCTGGGGAGTGAACTCAGGACCTTATATATGCTAAGCAAGTGCTCCACCATGCCACCATGCACCCCACCTGCACAGGTGTTTCTGAAGCTCTGTGGGAGTGGGGGTACCTCCTGCCCAAGCCCACAAAGAAAGTGTGGCCAGATCCACATTGGGCTGTGTGTGGCAACCTGCAATGACTCAAATGCGCACCAGTGTTTAGAGAGTAAGATCGACAATGTAAAGAAACCACTGAGGAACAGAAGCAAAGAACTGAGAAGCAGCTCTGGAGCTGAGGTCACAACTGCCAAAGGAAGCAGGGAAGTGGAGAGAGCAGCACAGCTAGATGAACGCAGTGCTGCTCAGGATATGCTGAGGTGGCACTGAGGGGGACACAATCTTGTCACCGAAGCAGTGTTCACCCTCAAGAGAGACAGAGGGCCTGACTCTGCAGTGGCACAGAACGCAAGGCAAAAGGGATAGAAGGAGGAGAAGCCAGACAGCCAGCAAGAGGATGATTCGGGGCAGGGTGTGGCACTTGGCTCTGGGCAAGGGAGTGGGCAGCCACTGGCCACCGAGTACCGCAGGTAGACTCAACCTGTGCTTCTCGCCTTCTTCCTCCTCATCTCGGAGCTGCTTGGTCTTCGGCTCCCCATCTTCCTTGTCCTGCAAGAAAGGAAGAAAACTACCGCTCAGACAGCCACTTCCACTTCCAGCCCAGGGCACACCAAGTTGATGAGGATCGCTCACCTTGGAGCCACTCACTCCAGCACCTCACAGGGCAACACTTGGTGGCCTCAGAGCCTAGCAGACAGGGGAATCTGGAGCTGGGCATGCCACAGGGCCCAGGCCTGCAATCAGCCACCTTCAGGGGTCTGAAGGGAGCAAGGGCAGGTAGGGAAGAAGGACCGATCACCAGCACCCAGGTCTGAAATAGAGTTCAGGCCTCCTGAAGTCCTCTCCAGGCCATAGGCCTCTCCAGAAACATCAGTGTGTGTGGGGTGGGGGATTGAGACAGGTCTCTACATTCTTCAGGCTAGCCCTGAACTCACTACATAGCTCCGGCTGGTTCTCCTGCCTCAGCCTCCAGTACTGAGATTATAGGCACACACTGTCATACCCAGTGAGAAATGCTATTCAGTTCCCTTTAAGGAACCACAGGAGACAGAGGCAAAGGGAATTCTGAGATTTCTATGGGAAGATTTTCTCCCAAATCGTTTTTTTGACCAGTCCCTCCTACTTCCCACTTTTTGTTTTTGATGTTTCCTGAGATGGGATCTTGCCATGTTGCCCAAGGTAGTGTGTAACTTTGGACTCAAGTGACCCTCAGCCTCAGCCCCCTGCATGCCTGGGGTGTAGGTACACTCCATTTCTTCGCACCTTTTTTAGCCTAGAGAAGTCCTGTTCATGCCCCTCTTGGCATCATGTGCCTGTTGTCAGGTGCCCCAATGCCCACAACAGAAGGACACCATCCGCTTCTTCTACCTGCCGCACAAAGCAACTGTGGGTTCTCCTGCTTCCAGTCTTGCTACTGTGGATCAGCCGCCCAGCTTGCACACAACCAGCTGTGTGCGTGAGGCTAAGCTTGGCGGCCAGAGGCAGGAGGGAGGGCAGCAGGGAGCACAGCCCTCACAGGGAGGCTGGTTAGTGCTCCCCACATCCCCATGGGCCAACAGGCTGGCTATGGCATGCATCTGCCTTGCTAAGGGCTCATCTAACAGAGTAGGGAGGCAGCGAGGTGCACCTTCCCCAGAGAGGCTTCTCCGCAGGTTGTCACAGCCAACACCACGTTCCTTGCCAGACCTGGACAAGGTCAGACTCAGCCAGGCTGCCAGTACTACCTCCCACCACTCCCAGGTGTTCAAATCATTCACCAACAGATGAGAAAATGCCCAAGTAGTTAGGTTAAATGACATTTTTTTTTTAAAAGTCCATTTGGGACCAGGCAGATAGCTTCGTGGCACAAGTGCCTGCCTGGCAAGTGCAAGGTCATGAGTTCGAACGCCGGTCCCACAATTAGTAAAAATAAATAAATAAATAAGCAAGCAAGCCCATCCTCTGACAGGCAGGGGCTCAAATAAAAGACACACAGGTGGCAGGAGCAGGCCAGAGGCAATAGGCAGTGTCCTCAGCCTTTTGTTAGATAGTAACTTTCAGGTGGGTCCCAGCATCCATGAGAGGACAGTCTCTGTGGGTGCTAACTCTGACCTAGGTTACAAAGCATGACTCTACCCAGCCGGACACTCAGCTCAGAACTGGGGACCTGGGGTTCATTTGCTCCAGGTCCTGTTCAAATTATGGGCAAACCCAGGAAACAGCTGCCAGGCAAAAGAAAAAGGAAAGTGCCTGGCCAAAGCCACAGCACCTGTCTCCACTGGCTACAGGTTGGTCAAGTTCTTTCTGGTCTTCGCTCAGCCCTCTTGCCTGTCAGGAGCAGCACCTCCCTCTAAAGGGCTCTGACCTTCCTGTGCTCCCAGGAGTCAGATCTGGCCCTAGCCAGCCCAAACTGCAGAGCAGGTTGTCCAGTGCCCTGAGATCCAAGACACCGGCCCCTTTTTGGGTCCCTTAAATGACCCTGTACCTATCCTCCACTCCAGCCAGCCAGCCAGTGTTGGCTCTAGAGAACAAAGCTGCTTCTGTACCTCCCCCCTTGCTCCACCCCCTCTTCCCCAACCCCAGATAACACTGCCCTAGGTGCCCTCTGATCCAGCCCTCACTGGCTCCCATCCCCCAGAGAACAGCAACTCCTATCCCCTGGAGACTCCAGGCAAAGGTCCCCACTGCTCTGGGCAGCCAGTAGCTATTCCTTCTCGCATCTAGGTCCCCATCAGTGCAGTTATCTCCTGGGGCCATCCAGAGTCCGGACTATCCCACCCTGACCCCTCCCCTATCAGCTCCTCTTTCTACCAGCTTCTGCCCCTAGGAGTAGAAGGAGGAGCCTCTGTGGCCCAGCACTGCTGGGGTCTCAGGAACTACTCCAGCCCAACAAAGCCTGCCTGAACTGCTTTGTAATGTCTGAAATCCTTTTAGTGAAGACAACTCTTTACAAATAAAATTAGAACTGGATGGCAGTATATGCCTATTATTCTAGTACTCTGGGAGACTCAGACAGGAGGATCACAAGTTCAAGTTGAGACTACACAATTTTGCGAGACCCTGTATCAAAACAAACAACAACAACAAAAATAAATAAATAAAATAAAAATTAAGTAAAGCAGATTTGGGGGGCCAGGGAGATAGCTCCGTGGCACAAGTGCCTGCCTGGCAAGTGCAAGGTCGTGAGTTTGAACTCCGGTCCCACCCAAAAAAGAAAAAAAATCTAAATAAAGCAGATTTGGCCAGCTGTGGGGGTGCATGCCTTCAATCCCAGCACTCAGGAGGCTGAGGCAGGAGGATCATTTCAATTTTCAAAATGAGTTCATGGCCAGTCTGAATTGGATAGTGAAATCCTATCTTCAGGCCTGTGGCATGCTGTGTCAGCCACTAAAACTGAGAAACCAGGTGTGGTGGTGCATGCCTGTAGTCCCAGCACTGGGGAGGCTGAGACATGAGGGTCACTACGAGTCCAAGCTGTGTAGTGAGACCCTATACCAAATAAATAAACAAATAAAAGAGTTTTTAAAAATATGGAAAACAGTATCGTGTGAAGGTCATAGTTCAATTCCTAGTACCAGGAGAAAAAATAAAAAATAAAAATGAGAGAGAGAGAGAGTTAGAGTTGCAGAGTTAGGTGTGGTAACACGAGCCTATAGTCTCACCACGGACAGGCTCAGGCAAGACGGCTCTCTGAACTTCATTGTCAGGCCACCCTGGGCAACATAGTACAATCTCATCTCTAGAAGTCAATAAATAAAACAACAGGTTGTTGGGCTGGGGGTACAGCTCAGTGGTACTGGCATGCCTAGTGTACACAAGACCCCAGTTAAAGCCTGAGGGCCCCAAATAAATAAAATCATAGTTGGGCAGGACTGGTATCAAATTAAATGTTAGAAAATTCAATGAAGCCACATTGGTCTGAAGTGTTCTTTGTGAGAAGATTTCAGATACAGAACCATACAGATTTCTGTTTCCTCATGAGTCAGAATTATTCATATGTGCCTCTCAAGGAATACCTGTTTACCTGTCACCGAGTTTACCAGCATGAAAGGGCTTATGCAACATTCCCTAACATCCATCCTACAGACAGGCTCTCCCTGAGTTACTATATTGCCCAGGCTGGGTTCACACTTGGAATTCTCCTGCCTCAGTCTTTCAGAGCACAGGGAGGACAGGAGAGCAGGTTCCTTTTTTTATGCCTGTGAGGCTCCACGGTGATGTTAGAGCTCTGTCTGGGGGGGACGGGCCTCCTCAATTTCCTCAGACGTGTGATGATGGGCTTGCTCTTCAGCTCTTGCTCTGAGGGGGGCATCACTTGCTGACCACCAGCTATGATGGACAGGACAATGGGACAGCATGGAGCTTCACTGCAGCCCAAAGGCAAGGCCACTGTTCCTGGTACTGTCATCAACAGCCAGGTAGGAGGGGGAGTGGCTGCTGACCTCTCCCACTGCCCCTCCCATCAGGTGGAGGAAAGGTCCCCCTTCTCCTATAGCCCTGTGCCTTGCTATGCAGGATCTGCCTTGAGCCAGGGACACAGAAAGCAGGAGCCCCGAGGACTTCAGTGCAAACAGGAGCAGGTGGGGACAACTTGCTCAGTGCTCTGTGTGTTCTGTATCCCTGGAACTTGGCAAGGGATGGGGCTTCAGGGAAGAAGCAACCCTCTGCTCAATCCTTGGTGTCTGGTTGGGGGGCAAGTGGCCACCACAGGAGGCAGTGTGCTGCAAGGGGAAACTGCAAAGATGACCCACCCAGCTGGCCGGCCAGGATGACCAGGGTAGGGAGGGGGCCCAGGCCAGAAGGACTCACATATCCAGCCTGTGGTGCTTGTGGCTACCTGCTCAAGGTGACTGTCCTGGGGGCAGGGATACAAGAAATCAGCTCCTCCCTGGCCTGAGGCTTGCCCAGGGCTCTGCCTTGGGAGCAGGGAGCTGTGACTAGTCAGCAGAGCCACATTTCTCCCAGGCTTAGCCCATTCCTGAGCCAGCCCGGGCACAACACAGCTCACATGCAGAACAAGTCCCAACCCCCAGGACAACAGCCTGAGAGGTCTGCCGACATTTCCATGGGAATCAGCCCTCTGCATACCCATCAGAAAAAAACAAGGAGGCAGTATGTGGTGGCACTTGCCCGTAACCCAGCTGCTCAGGAGGCTGAGACAGGAGAATCAAAGGTTCAAGACCAGCCTGAGCAACTCTAAGACTTCCATCTCAAAATAAGATAGAAAATAAAAAGGGCCAGGGATGTAACTCAGAGTGTTCCTGGGTTCACTTCCAGTATTAAAACAGACACACAGAGACAGAGAAAAGGCCCCAAATCCTTGTCTTTTTGTTTCTTTCGCAGTATTAAAACAGAGATAGAGAGACAGAAACAGAAAAAAAGGCCTTAAACCCTCATCCTCTATGAAGAGGTGTAAGTTTGAGCCCTTCCAATTCTAACCCGAGCCCAGGGTGAGGGAACATCAGAGACAGAAATGGACATACAATGCCTGAGGAGGGGCAGGTCCTCCAACTTCTCCTGGGGTCCTAGGGTGTGGCAATTTCCTATGGGTGCCCTGGGAGCTGGGTCCCAAGGGCACCAGGGCAGTAGGGCAGCCACAGGAGCCTGACTCACTCGCGATGGGAAGATAAGCCCTGGGCTGTCTGCCACCTCCCCCTGGCCAGACACAGCAGTTCCCTCTGGCAGAGACTGGCATTAGGGCTGCCTGCTCTGATCCCTGCGCAAGTTCTTGAGGAGACACAATGTCTCCCTCTCTGCACCCACAGGCCTGACTTGGTCTACAAGCAGGGCGCAATGGTGGAACAGCTCAGGATGGGAAGTCCAGCTCTGCTTTGTTTCAGCTATGGCCTTGGGCAGGTTACACTACTTGCTTCACCTCAGTTTCCTCATCAACTAGAACAAGGACAGTCACAGGTGACATCGCAGCCCTATTACAAGAGGAATCAAAAAAGTCATTGGCTGAGTTGAATGGGCCAGAGGGGCAAAGAGAACCAGGTCCTGGCAGGAAGGGCAAGGCTGCAGAGAAGGCGGCAGGGCCATGTTACAAGTCTCCCGGCTCATCAGTTCTGGGAGCAGGCAGAACAGTGTCACCAAGTCCTGGAGACGCATCAGGAGATATATGCAAGGAACTCTACAGGCTAAGAGCTCTGCCAGAGGTGGGCTCAGACAACAGGGCAGGGAGGCCAGAGACCACCCAGATCCAGGCTGAGGCCTAATAAGGGCCTTGGTTCTGCAAGCACAGCCATTCCCAAGGGGCTGTGAACAGAGAAAAACAAAAGTGCCCAGCAAGGAAAATGGAGATGAGGCTGAGGCCAGAACTAGGTCAGGCGGTGGAGAGAGGGGAGGAGTCTGCACTACTGAGACAGACAGGACTCCTGGGAGAATCAAGGCGTTTTTGACAAGAAGAGTGTAAGAAACAATGAGAGGATGCAGTGTTCTTGAGGCAGACTAGGGTGGATCTGGGCACACAGAGGTGGAGGGGCTGGTGCTTGTCCACGGCTCTTCGTGGAAACCCACCGTTCACACACCACAGCCAAGACCACAGGCCAACAGATGTCCTGCTGCATCACAGCAGTGTAGGAGAGTTGGCCTCAGGTCAGGCCTGGTCCTAGTCTTGCCATAAGTCTTCTGGGAAGCCAGCCTGGCACGGGGTGAGGAGTTATCTTTGTTAGTCCACAAATATTGACTGGCTGGCTGCAGAACAGGGTACAGCTTTTGGCCCAGGTACCCAGGAGGGCTTGGGGTGAGGGGCACCAAGGGAAGAGGTGCAGCATGGAGGAGTGAGAACCTGAGCTCTTCAAATTCCTGAGAGCTGCAGCCCATGGGGCAAGGGACAGAGATGGCAGTGGACTGAATGGTGCAGCAGGGCAGGACTTAGAGCAAGAGGGTGTAGCAGGGTGGGGCTCTGAGCAGCACCTCTTTTTTTTTTTTTTTTTTTTGCGGGACTGGGGTTCAAACTTGTGACCTTGCACTTGCCAGTCAGGCACTTGTGCCACGGAGCTATTTCCCTGGCCCGGAACAGCACCTCTTTTATCCCCAAAGACTGGAGTTGGGGATTAAACCGAGTGAGTGAATAGGGCTCTATCCCCTCCCCTTAGTTTTCAACTTTGAGACAGGGTCCTGGGGATCTTGTGAAGTCATCTAGACTGGACTGGAACCTATGAATGGGGATGGTACACAGTGCAATAACACAGCCCCTCCCACTGCCCGGACTTTACCTCCACCAGCCCCATGGGAAACAATGCCCCCGAAATCCTGTGGAGAGTGGGGCAGACCATCTCCCACTGCTCCTCCCCATGTAGCAGGCCTGCCCTGGTACCTTTGCACAGCCAGACCAGAAGAGCCCACCTGGACTCACTGCAGGAGGAGCTCCAGGCCAGGCCTTCCTCCCACACTTGCCTGTCTCCTCTACTGCTAATTCAGGCTGAGGACTAAGTAAGGTGACAAGGACCCCAGCTAGTGGCCTCTGAGAAACAGCCTGGCACCCTGGGGTGTCCCAAGCCCCGTGCTCCATTCCTCCTTGGGGATGAGCCACCATTCTCATTCCTTACTCCCACCCTGTTCAAGAAACCCCATGAAAGGCTGGGCATATTGCTCAGCAGCACGAGTGTCTGCCTGGCAAGTGCAAGGTCTTGAGTTCAATTCCCAGGACTCCCCCCACCCCCACCCCACCAAAAAAAGGATTGGAGAAACTCCATGAGCCCAGGCAGCCAAGTTCTAGGACTCAAAAGAAACAGAACAAGTACCTGCCTAAGTTTGCCTCCACACTGATCCAGATCCACACTGAGCCAGATGGCCAGTTACTGTTAACAACCAGCTGCAAACACATCTGCCAGTACTTGCACGTACTTCAGGTGACTTAGACAAGGTATCCTTTCTTGAGAGTGGTTCTGGGATCACTTTTAATCTCTAAAAATGAGGCCCAAAAGGAACCAACTCAAGTGCCCATCAATGGGTGAGGAATAAAGAAAGCATGGCATGTGCACACATGCACCTAACACCCATGTGTGCTCACACCCATGTGCACACACGCACATGGAATATTATTTCCTCCAGGAAAGGGGGGAATCCCAATCACTTCAAACAGGTCAGACAAGCTGGAGGACGTGATGCAAAGTGAGAGAAGCCAGGCATGGAGAGACACTGCCCGCGTGACTGCGCTTATGTGTGGAATCTAAAGCAGCCACACTCAGAAGCAGACAGAGCAGGCAGATTCCAGGGAAGTCGGGGCAGGGGATGTGGATCACAGGGTAGAAAGCTCACAGCACACAAGAAGAGTGAGTTTACAGATCTACTTCACAGCATGGTGACCAACAGGGCAGTGAATAATACACTGTATATTTTGAACTGCTAAAAAAGTGTATTTTACAATATGCTTTCATATTTCAAAACAACAGTAACTCTGAGAACTCACTGATGTGTGAATTAGCTTGACAGGCCAGGAGTTCAATTTTTCTATAATGGGTACATGTATCAAAACATTGTACACTACAATTACATAGTTATTATTTGTCAATTACCAATAAAAAATTTAATAAACCTTAGTTAGGTGTGGCGGTGCACATCTGTCATCCTAGCTACACAGGAGCTAAAAGCAAGATTACTGCAAGTTCAAGGCTAATGTGGGCAACTTACGAAGTCTCTGTCTCCAAATAAAAAAATACAAGGCCTGGGGGTATAGCTCAGGGGTAGAGAACCCCTGAGTTTAATCTTTAGGTCTGGGAAAAAAAAACTCAAAGTAAGAATGAGTTCCTTGGGCTGGGGGTGTCGCTCAAAGGCAGAGTGCTCATCTAGAAGGCAAGAGAGAGGCCCTGGGTTCCATCCTAGCATAGAAGAGTCAAGGAGAAAAAACCAGGGTGAGGCCCCAGGCTGGAAAACAGGCTCCATATCCAGAGGCTTCTCCACAGAATCCTTCATTTCTAAACTGCCCAGAAACTCCACTGGGAGCTGGGCCGGCTGCAGTATCCTCAACAGGAAGGTGCTCTCCTCGGGTTTCTGATGATGTCTACCCCAGACACCCATTCTGCCTGCTGTGCCTGCGTGGCACTGCGCCCCGTCTCCTCCTGGGTGGAAGCTCTGAGAGGACTGCCCTTCATGGCCTCGCACAGATGGGCTGATACAAAGAGAATGACAGCAGGAAGGCAGGACACTCACGATGCCCCCACTTCAGCACTGGCGTCTCTGCTCACTCCATCATCCAAGCTTCCCTTCAGGCCAAGCTCCCCTTCAGGCCAAGCTCAAGGTGGTGGGGACAGAGAAGACAAGAGAGTCCATGCTTTGCTGTCACACGGTCCTTTTACCACTGTGCCTGCTCATTTACCCTCGGTGATCTACTCACTCTCTTCTAACAACCGTGTTCCTGTCTTGCAAAATTAACCCTGCACTTCCTGGGAGTGCAGTACGGATAAAATTTAACTAGGTTCCAGAAAATTAGAAGAGGCACCCTGGGGAGGAATGGACCCAAATGTTACTCAGTTCTGTTCTACAGTATTGCCTACAGTAATAGCTGTTATTTGTATTAACTGTTAAAGCATGCCAAGCAACTCATTATTCATTTAATTGGGCAATAGTAATATTACTGATATAACCAATACTCTTCCATTAATCACTGTAAAATTTGACTAAGGTCAGCATTCCTTTCTGTTCTCACAGAAGAGAAGAATGGAGGTCCACCAGGTGCAGTTAAGGAAGCCATTGGGAGCCACAGAGCCTGGGGCTGCTAGGACCCACAGCAAAGTGGCCTTCAAGCTTTGGTTGCTCCTCTCTGGAACCCCCACTTCTTTGCTCCAGCTCCTGTCCCCACCCAGTGCTTCCACTCCACACCAGGGTTGACAACTCTTCTGGTGTCTTTTCAGAGGGATGCTCTGACCATTAAGAGGCCCAAAACAGTAACTCCAACCATGAAAAGCACAACAGCCACAGGAGAGCAATGTATGCAGCAGTGTATTTCTCACACAGGGAGAACTGGAATTCACATCCACTCCAGCAGGCACAGGTGGGCAGGCCAGCTGTTCATGCCAAGGGCCAGAGGATCGATGAAGACAGCAGCCTGATAACAGCACAGGCACATACACACTGGAACAGAAGGGCAACAAGTCCACACACTCAAGCCACACCAGAACCACAGCTGCAGCCACAGCAATGCCATGTGTACAGATAGCTCAAGACTTCATGGGCTCAAATGACACAACACTGTTGTCAAAATGATTCTATAATAAACACAAGAAACCAGAAGAACCCGTCCTGAGGCTTGCTGTCTTGATAATATGGAAACCCGAAACAGAATCTCAGGGTCACCTGGCTCAACAAGAGGGCAGGAAGCCAAGGCTGGCGCTCAGGTCAACGTCTAGTGACCTTTCTCAGCAAATGGACCACTGCTGCTGGAGGATAAGACGAGGGCGGTCTGGGGCTGCATATTTCAGTGACCCCTGCAGCCTAGCACTACACATGCAACTGCATCTGCAGCCACGTCACAGACCAGGTCACCCATGTCAATGCTAACAGCTCTAGTACTTGAGGCTAAGCCTGCAGTGAGAAAAGTGACCAATGGTAGCCAGGGATGGTGGTGCACATCTCTAATCCCAGCACTCAGAAGCTGAGGCAGGAGATAGGGAATTCAAGGCCAACTTGGGACACATAGTGGACCAGAAGGGAAAGAGAAGGAGAGCGGAGAGGAGTGCAGGAAGTGAAAGACAGAGGAAGAAAAGGTGGGTGGGAGAAGGACATGAATCAATGCTGGGCTGAGGATGTAGCTCACGCACAGAGCTGCAATCTCCGCCCTCTCACCCTGCCCCACCATTTCCCTCTTCTAGAAGAAAACTGCCTCTGCTACAAAGCAGAACTCATGACCACCAGCACTTCCTCCCCATTAGGCTCAGATGGTGGGCTGGCACACTCTTCTCCATGAGCACCTACTGGTGGCCAGGACAGGGGACAGGTGGCATCATCCATCTAGATTCACCATCCCAGGACCCAGTGCAAACCAACAGCAAGGACTGAACACCTCAGCAGGGGATCCTGCTAACAATAGCCCTCTGTCCCACACACATACCCTTGCCATATGTGCCTGTGTACACCCGTCCTGGGGCCCCCAACAACTCCCTGATAGCTGCCAACAGCAATCCCTCATGGCTAGCAACCGGGGCACTGACCCAGACAGCTTCCACAGCCCTTCATTCACATGGGCAGAGGTACCCTGAAAAGAACTAGGCCAAGAGATACATACAAGGGCCACAAATTACTGGAAGGAGAAGCATTTCCCAGCCACACCACATCCTGGCTTACAGCAGGGCTCCTAGCACCTGCATGCCCCAGGCTTCCTCAAAGTATGGGTCCAACCGAAATGTCTACATCTCTTCTATGTGGACAGCCCAAGCACCCCAAGTTCACACCAGAGCAGCAGATATCAAGATCTAACTTCATGAACTCTCCTAAAGTTCCTGTTGCTGATACTGTCACAGCATAGACTCAGATTAGCCCCCAATTCTATCTCAAAAGCTAAGAACACTTTCCCCTGAGAAAAATTACAGCCCAATCAGTTCCCAAATCCAAATCCATGTGTCTATCTAGTGCCTTCAAAGTCTTGTCATCTTGTAGACAGAACGGTGACAAGCCTGCTGTTGCAGGGGGAGTAGATGGGGAGAGCTCAGGAGAGGAGACAGTGAAGGGACCATTAACCAGGTGACTGGAGTGGTGGGATCCAGAGAAAAAAATGGAGCCCAGATTGTCTGGAGCAACCAGGGAACATCTAGGCCACACAAACAGCAAGGGGTGCTGAGGTCCCTGGGAGTAGGGACCCAGGCCAAGGCCTGTGTCCAGGAAGAGAGCATGGGGACACTCAAGGGCACCAGTGCAACGGGAAAACACTGAGCAGCCAGCGAGGGCCAGATGCAGTCAGATACAGCACAAGTCAGGTAGGGCAAGAGCTCACTGGGATGTTATTTATAAACAACATTCATCAAAGGCTAGAAGGGAAAACGCAAAGGTCAATGGTTAGGCCACTGAAAGAACAAGCCAGATGTGGCTCAGGCCACCTCTGAAGCTCAAGAGCAGCAGAGTACAGCCCCTTCCAGCTGCACCTCGCTAGGCACTTTGCTTACACTTCTCTCAATGACAACTAGAGGGGTCAGGTGGTATCACCCATTCAGAAAACCAGGCCTGGCATACCTGGGGTCTCAGCCATGGCTCACAAAAGCCACAATTAAGTCACACTTTCAAAATACTTCAGGTTTGGGGCCGGGGAGATAGCTCCACGGCACAAGTGCCTGCCTGGCAAGTGCAAGGTCATGAGTTAGAATCCTGGTCCTGCAAAAAAAAAAAAAAAAAAAAAAAGCTTCAGGTTGGGCCAGCCAGATAGCTCAGCACACTAAAAGCGAATGATGGGGCCAGGGAAATAGCTCAGTAGAAAAGCACTTGCCTTGCAAACCAAGGGCCTGAGTTCTATCCCCAGTCCCGAGATTAATTAATTAATTAATTAAAATAAAAGCGCATGTTTAGGCAGACACAAGGAGCGGGGTTCAATCCCCAGTGTGCCATGACAGACCTGCCCCCAGAGTGCGCTGAGACAGTGATTGAGACTGGGCATGGTGGCACATGCCTCTAATCCCAGTGCTAGGGAGGCTGAAAACAGGAGAATCACTACAAGTTCAATCTACGTAGTGAGACCCTGTAGACCCTGTACTAAATACATTTTTTAAAAAAATGCTTCAGGTATGCTTTCTGTACAACAGCAGAGGAGTGGGCCCCTGCCCGT
>PVKN010010063.1:0-23064 GCA_004027915.1 Capromys pilorides
CAGGCTGGCCCTGAACTTGTGTTGATCTTCCTGCCTCACCTTCGCAGTGCTAGCTAGCATTGTAGATGTGTACCATCATCCCTGGTAGAATAATCCAGTGTTTAAGAAAAAGCTTTCAAATTGTTATATGGGTACTAAATACCACTTCTCAAAGTTTTGGAACTCCTGAGTATCTCAGGTAGAGGTGTGTAAATTTCTTTAAGGGAATACATTATCATTAAACAGTGCTTTGAAAAGGGGAATTCTGGAGCTGTGGAATATCAGTTCCTAAAGATTGCTGTGAATCTTCTTAGTAGTTCTTTATATATTGAGATCATTAAAAATTTGTGTCATGGAAAGATGCTGGGCAGTTTTATCATGAATTCCTCAGTTCACTTGATTTTTTTTCTTTTTGTTATTTGAGATAGGGTCTCACTATGTCGTGCAGGGTTGCTTTGAACTTATTGTGAATCCTAGGCTGGCTCAGACTCACAGTGATCCTCTTGCTTCCAAGTGCTGGGACTGTAGCTTTCAAGTGCTGGCAGAGGCCTGGCTTAATTAATTTTTTTAAATATGATAGACTTTTTTGGGGGAACTATTTTCTTTTAAATAAATCGTTGCTTA
The DNA here is from genome assembly GCA_004027915.1 of Capromys pilorides. Lineage (NCBI taxonomy): Eukaryota > Metazoa > Chordata > Mammalia > Rodentia > Capromyidae > Capromys > Capromys pilorides. The sequence goes on from PVKN010010063.1 coordinate 604, forward strand.
ATATTGTTATTGAATATTCTTACAGATAAAGCAATCTTCAAGCTCCAGCAAGACTTTGGAAAGACAGAAAAGATGTAAAACAGATGTCCTTTTCTCTGGAGCAGGGAATGGGGGTAGAATGGTGGAATGTGGCATGTAAATGGGAAGGCAGACTATGGTGTTAGAATCTTTCACACTATGGACAGATTATGTAACTGCTGAGAAAATTTAAAGTAACAGAGATAAACTTGTGATTTCTTTTTTTTTTTTTGCGGGACCGGGGTTCAGACTCACGACCTTGCACTTGCCAGGCAGGCACTTGTGCCACGGAGCTGTCGCCCCAGCCCCTAAACTTGTGATTTCTGAATGAGTAAATTTTGAAATAGACTTGGGAGGTGATAGATTAGTCATAAAGAGGTAGAATTAGGTGGACCTGGGTTCAGATCTTGGTTCTGCATTTTGTTATGTGACTGTGGAAGAGTTACTTCTCTGACCTTATCTGTCAAATAGATTTAAGAATGCAAGGAAAATGAATGGTTTTTCTGTGTTACGAATAAGAGAAAAAGGAAGGATTTTTAAAAGTGTGGAATGTATAGTGCACATGGTGGTATGAATAAGTTGTGTGTGCAGGGAATTCATGTGAGGCCTGGCGAGAATTGTGGGTTAGGCAAGTCATGGATAGTTCTGACAGGAGGCCAAACAGTTGGGTTTGGATTGAAGGTCAATGGAGTCATTGTAGGTCTTTGAACAAAGGATGGATTTCATGCGAAGTACTGAGCCCTTGGTCCAGGGACTGAGGGACAAGGAGTCAGGCAGGCACCGGTCCTTTGTGTCCCTAAGCTTCTCTTGGTACCATCCTGGCTTGGAGGCAGTAAGCCAGAAGGCCTATGATTCCTTATGGTAGTTTTGGGGAATCTGAAGACTATAGCTGGGTTGTCTGTAAGAGCTTATGTCTGTAAGGATGGCTTTTATTTTAACTATTTTGACTTTCAGTTATCTCTGCTGATGTAGGGAGCAGTAGAACAGAAATTCAGAGCTTAATGAAGAATTTTGAAATGCATTAGTTTTGAAAATTTTAGTTTATTAGTACACGTGTGTAGTACATAATGTTTACATTCCTTGTGGGGAGTTGGAACATGTGCGAACACATTTTAATTTCTCTTTTCATCCTTTTTTTCATCTTTCTCTTTTCCTCCTCCCCCCTTCCCCCCTAAATCTCTTTCTTTCTTTTTTTTTTTTTTTTTTAACATGTTGGCAATACATAATGTTTACATTCTTTATGTGGAGTTGCTGTTTTTTGGGGGTTTTGAGACAAGGCTTCAGTAGTACAGGCTGGCCTTGAACTCATTTTGCAGCCCACACTGTCCTTAAACTCAAAGTAATCCTCCTGTCTCAGGCTCCTGAGTGCTGGGATTGCAGGCATGTGCCACCTTGCCTAGCTAGAAAGTGGATTAGTTTTTTTTTTTAATTTTATTTATTTATTTGTTTGCTTGTTGTGTTTGTTTGTTTCTTTATTCATTTTGTGGCTGGCTCAGCCTGCCCTGGTGGTGGCGCTGGCGCAGCATGTGGTGCTGGGGATCGAACTGCAGTCCCCGCAGTTGCCTGAGCCCTCCTAAGCAGGCGCTTTAGACCACTGAACCATCTCGCCGGCCCAAGTGGATTAGTTTTAAAATTAGATTGTTAAAAAAAAAACAAAACTCAACTAAACTAGATTGTTTAGTATTGTATTGATGATTGTCTTGAATTTAATTCCTAAAATTATAATACCTGATAGTGAGGAGACTACACTTATGACAAAGAATCGTCAACCTTGAATTAAAAATTTGGCTTCAGAAATCCTGAAAAATAATTTGTGATTAATTAAGACCAACGTCCTTCTAGTTTTATAGCTCATACCTCCTTATGACTAATCTATCAACTATAGTGGATATATTAATGTGGGCATAATTTCTTTTCAAAGTCTGTGAATCCAATGTGGCCTCTCAGGTCTGCCTTAGGTAGAGAATAATTGGTAGGTTATGCTATGTTCCAGCTAGAACCAGTGTCCATTTAAAACTTCTGGAGGAATCTCACTGCTTTATGCTACACTGTTAAAGAGTAAACTGGCTTTTTTACAGGTCATGGGGTCTGTGGAGGCTCCTGTCGATACTAGCTTCTTGAAAATCTGTGAGATTTTTCTTGAGGGAAAAGTCCTTGAAAATATGGCCAATTTTAAAAAATAAAAAGGAATGGGAAATGTCTACAATTTAAGAAGTAAACAAAAGCCAGGTGTGGTGACTCATGGCTATGGACCCCAGCAGTTTGGGAGGCTGAGGCATGAGGATTGCAAGTTTGAGCTCAGCTTGGGCAACTTAGTGAGAATTTATTTCAAAATAAAAATTAAAAATTAAAACAAGTACCAGGATTGTAGCTCAGTGTGGAGGCTCTGAATTCAATCACTGGTGTTTCTCTCTCTCTCTCTGTAGGGTGTTATGGTGGTGGTGGTAAACAAAAGCACACAGCTATTCTTCCAGTTGATTTGTTTTCCTTCATCCGTGCTATCCTCTTCCCCCCTGCTTATCGTCATTACAAAACTATGTGTTTGTGAGGTCATGAGCACAGGTTGTTATTTAACTTTTTTTTTAATGTATTTAGTACAGGGTTTCACTATGTAGATCAGACTCCTAGTGATTGTCCTGTTTTCAGCCATTTAAGTGCTGGGAGTACAGGCCTGCACCACCACATCCAGTCTCAATCACCTCTCAGTGCACTCCGTGGGCAGGGCTGGCGTGGCACCCCTGGGGCCAGGGATTGAACCTCAGCCACTGCTCTCTGCCTAAGCAGGTGCTTTAGTCCACCACGCTATCTGGCTGGCCCTTTTATTACTTAATTTTGAATGAGATTATATTTTTGAACTGTGACTTAAGGGCAGGATAAAACAGGAATCATTTTTTTTATTTATTTATATTTGGGTTGTGCTATGCAACTTAGACTTGTAGTGATCCTCCTGTCTCAGCCTCCCCAGTGCTGATTACAGGTGTGTAGCACCATGCCTAGTTTCAGTGGCTGGCACAGTGCACCTGGGGTTTCAGAGCCAGCACAGCATTTGTTACTGGGGATTGAACTCTGGTCTTTGTGCTTACCAGGCAGGTGATTAGACTGCCTAACTCTCTAGATTGGGATTATTTTCAACTGTTATTTAGGATTATGTATTATTCATCTGTTCCTTCTAAGAAATAGTTTTAGTTTGGAGAAATTACTATGTCACTATAAATCTAATTACTAGTCACTAGCATTCAGTTCAATGCTAAATGCATTGAAGGATTAGGAAAAGTGACAGTTTTTTGGCCCTTGTTGGAAGAGTAATAGGAAAGAGTGAACACCTTTTGAACCTCTTAATATTCCAGACAAAATTTTAAAATGTGAGAAGTCTATTATCAGGTGCCAGGAAAGATAGCTCAGAGGCAGAAGTGCCTGCCTGGCAAGTGCAGGGTGCTGAGTTCCATACCCAGTTCTGCAAAAAAAAAAGTCTGTTATCAATTGCATAGTACAGTCTACGGCCATATCACCCTGAAGGTGCCCGATCTCATCTGATCAATTGCCTAGTACAGGTCTTATACCATAGTTATTTTGAGTGAATATTCAGGTAGTTATGAATAATATCAGGGAAATTATAATTTATTTCAGGTCTTAAAAAATAAAAGTACGTTTAGGTGTTAGGAATGAAGAGAATATCAAGAAATCATTTCTTTTTGGAGCTGAAAATGACCAGGGACCACTGGAAACACTAGCAGACCTTAGATGTTCTTGGGGTGTTGATGAGATTAAGCTAATGAACAGTGAAATGAAGGTGGATAGGTTAGTTTAGAACCAGGTTTACTGGGAATCTTAGGCTTCTAAAGATTTTATATATTTTTATCGTGATGGGACTCAAACCCAGGGTCTCGAACGTGCTAGGCAAGTGCTACACTACTGAGATATACCTTCAGCCTATATTTTAAATGATAGAAAATAGGGATCTACTGCGAATCCCACCCCCCCCCCCTTCTTTTTATGGCCAGCTCAGCCTGTCTTGGGGGTGGCACTGGCATAGCATGTGGTTGGTGCTAGGGATAGAAGCTTTCCTAAGCAGATGCTTTAGACTGCCGAACCATCTCGCTGGCCCCCACTGAGGATTTTTGATTAGATTATCAGTATGATAACAGTAAGATTCAAGGTGGCTTGGAGGGAAAGGAAGTTGATAGTGTGTGAGGTGCTGAGGCCTGAGTGAAGAGTTGAGGGGTGAGGATGAAAAAAAATGAGATTGTAAGAGAAACATGGAGGTGAGTGAGGAGACCATGGAAGGGCGTAAGTGAGGTGTGTTAGAATTAAGCCCCTCTGAAATACTTGACAGATATAGAAGTTAAGTTTTCTTCATTATTTTGGGAAGATCAGTTGGAGATGTATGGAATAAAGTGGCAACAAAGTATCCAAATGAAACCTGTTCTGATTGTCAGAATTATAAACCCAAAGCTGGAATAGAGGTGGAGAGTTAACAAGCCCAGAAATGCAGTTGATCCATCTAGCTATTGTAGCTGTAGCCACAGGCATTTTTAAAGTTCTGCTAGGACTAGAGTTTAGAGAAAGAGCAAGAGGACAAAGATAGTGACTCTGATAAGTTTAAACACTAACATCTTCCTTGTTTCCTATTTCTTGCTTACTGTGTCTTCAACTCATTTAGTATCTGTTGGATGTCTTTTATAGTACCTGATCTAGGCACTAAAGAGATGGAAATGAGTCAAAACTTACTCACTGAGAGTTTCAGGATATAGTGGGAGGAGACAGGTGTGTAAATATATACATAGATTCAAGTGGCTGCAGTTGAAATAGTTTTTGGAGAAAGGTCAGTTCTGGTTTGGCCTGAGATTGGAAGGAGCCTCCCAGAGGAGATGACACAGTCTAGAAAGATGAGTTATGCATATACCCCCCTGAAGGCTGGGGTTAGTACCAGGTAGAGAAAACAGTTTGAATAAAAACTTAAAGGAGGTGGGCACCATGGTACAAGCCTATAATTCTAGCACTTGGGAGGCTGAGACAGGACTATTGCAAATTTGAGCCTTGCTTAAGCAATTTGGTGAGAGCCTATCTTAAAAAAAAACAAAAAACAAACAAAAAAAAAACTTACAAAAGTGAACCAGCCGTATTTTTTAAGGTAATTTCTTAGTAATTGCTATAGCTAAAGGATGAGGTTGGAGTGCAAGGGCAAGAGAAGTAGGCAAGGCTAGGTCATGGAGAGCTTTATTTTGTTGTTTGTTTTTGGATGCTGGTTTGGACCCAGGGCCTTGTATGTTCTAGGCATGCTCTTTCCCACAGTAGTGCTTTATTTTTATTTTATTTTTTTGGAACTGGGGATTGAACTCAGGCCCTTGCACTTTCCAGGCAAGCGCTTATTCTACTGAGCTATCTCCCCAGCCCAGGAGTACTTTATCTTGTGCTGCAGTAAACCATGAGCCATTTAAGTATTATAATTATCTAGTGAATAAGTTTCAAATCCAAGAAAAGTTTAGGATTGTGTTATACAGTTGCTTGGAGAGGAACAAAGCCCAAGACCTTATAGTAAAACAAAAAGCAGTGTGTCGAGAGTTGAGAATGGTTATATGTAGAGAATTGGGGAACTTCAGGGACTATTTATTACACTCTTTGCTTTTTAGTTTTTCATTTTGAGACAGTGTCTTACTATGTGGTTCAGGCTGACCTTTTAAACTCTCTGTGTAGCCCATACTGGCCTTAAACTTGTAGTGAACCTCTTGCCCTAGCCTCCAAAGTGCTGGAATTACAGACATGCACCGCCACACCCGGCCTATTATGCTTTTTCATTCATTTTGAAGTGAAATATCTGAGATTCATTCACTCAGTCACAGAAGTTGTTCAGTGAGAGCTTGACCTGGAATTTAGTTCTGTAGTGGTTGGTATGTGGGAGGTGATCAGTGTCAGATTACTAACCTATTTGCCATATCCCATTCCAATGTTTGCTTCATCCTGTCACCTTGCGTTGTGCTTGAAGAGCAATGATGGTGAACCTTTTAGAGCTTCCAGTGGTACAAATAGCCTGCATGGCATACATACTATGGACTTGCCCCGACTGTGTCCTTTTTAAGCAGTCTGAAGTGAACAGATATTTTCTTAGATTTGATTGAGAAAGACTTGTGCTGAAAATACATTGGGAAGATTTTTAACCTAGAGCAGTTGGATGCCTTGGAGTAGGATGAACAAGATACTAGGATTCTTCAGCTGAAATGATTCAGATACAGAATGTCAGGATTTTTAAATATACAGATATTTATCTCTAGCCAAGTTCCCTTTAAGTAGTTTTCTTTTAAATATAATTTTGTATCAGTAACACTTGTTAAAGAAATAGATTTTGATAAATTGGGCACTATATTTATCACACACACACACACACACACACACACACACTAAGTTTATCACTCTTGCTGTGAGTGGCCTGAGGTGACCTGTGAAAATGATTTGCTGCTCTCTCAACCCAGAAAATCCCACAAAATCATGCACATCAAGAGGCTCAAATCTTTGTGTTCACTTTAAGAACACGTGTGAAACTGCCCAGGCCATCAAAGGTATACATATCCAAAAGGCAAGTATCTGAAGGATGTCACATTAAAGCAGCAGTGTGTGCCATTCTGGCATTACAATGGTGGAGTTGGTAGGTGTACCCAGGCCAAACAGTGGGGCTGGACACAGGGTTGGTGGCCAAAAAGAGTGCTGAATTTTTGCTGCACATGCTTAAAAATGCAGAGAGTAATGCTGAATTTAAGGGTTTAGATGTAGATTCTCTGGTTATTGAACATCTCCAGGTGAACAAAGTACCCAAGATGCGTTGCCGTACTTATAGAGCTCATGGCCAGATTAATCCATACATGAGCTCCCCCTGCCATATTGAGATGATCCTTACTGAAAAGGAACAAATTGTTCCTAAATCAGAGGAGGAGTTTGCACAGAAGAAAAAGATATCCCAGAAGAAACTGAAGAAACAAAAACTTATGCACAGGAATAAATTAAGCATAAAATAAATGCAAATAAAATAAAAAAAAAAGAAAAATAAGATTTACTTTATACTTGGATTGTAAACCTTTTAAAAATCTTTTATGTTTCCACCAGTACATGATTACATTCATCATGGGGAGTTGGTGTATGTATGTGACACATCTTAATTCTTCTTACTTTGTTTTCCTTTTCTGTGTCCAAAATATTTTTCTTTGTGTTTTTAATTTCAGTGGATTTTTATGGAGGAAAATTACTTGGTTTTAAAGTGAGAGTCTGGATTTTGCGTTCTGGTCATTTTTACTGAGGAACAGAATAAGATAGAGTACATCTTAGAACCTCTTAGATTTTTCTGAGGAAAGTTGGGAGTCAGGGAAGGGTGGAAGAATGGATACCTTCCTCTAGGTGTGGTGGCCCACATATGTAATCCCAGCACTAGCAAGGGCTGAAGTGGGGCGAAGCTGAGGCAGAAGGATCACTATGAGGTCAAGGCCAGCCTGTATGATGCAGAGAGGCCCTGTCTCAAAACCAAAACAAACCAAAAGAATGGATAGCTTCCATTGCTGACCTTCCTCAAGTTTATCCTTTATTTTTTCAAAGTTTTGTTAACATCATCCCCAGAGAAGGGCTTTGGTTTGGAAGTTGTCCACTTTAGTAGAGCTGCCAATTCTTAATTCTTTCTCAAGTGGGCCAGGGTACATTTTGTTTTTGTTTGTGAGTATTTAGGAGAAGGGAGGGGGAAGAGGAGGCATAGAAGAGCTACTCATAGTGAGTCCTTGTCTAAATTCCATTGTGGCTGGCAGTTTCCTTGGCTTTGTTGTGGGGGAGATGACTTGGTTATAGTGGCATTTAAGTTATGCGGGAAGGTGGTTCTCACTCTCCTCTGCTATCTGATTTGCAATGGCAGTAAAAACTTCCTTTTTGTTCAGTGTTTTCAGCCCACACCACACTCTGGCACAAGTGCCCCTTGTGCATGCCATGCGAGAGGGCTTCCTTGCAGCCTCCAGCTGAATGGATAGTATTTCCCCAAAATGTAGGTGGGCCATCCAGCTCCTATTTTTGTTTTAGTGACTCTTATTCCAGGTGTCTGATTCTCTCTTAATTTTTATATGTTTACATAATGAGATATTTCAGATGCTTACTAAGTTTTAGGGGAAAAAATAACTCCTAAGAAATAATTTTGAGCACACAATCCAGTCTTTGTTTAAAAATAATTTTATGTATGTATGTATGTATGTATGTATGTATGTATGATGGCTGGCTCAGCCTGCCCTGGGGCTGGGGCTGGCACAGCAGGTGGTTCCAGGAATTGAACCACGGTCCTTCCAGTTCCTAAGTTTTCCTAAGCAGGTGCTTTAGACCGCTGAACCATCTCGCCGGCCCACACGGTCCAGTCTTAATGGATTTTTGCTGTAAAAAATAAAATGTTGAAATAATGGCAAGCTTTTTAAATAAGGCACTCAGACAAGCAAGTATACACATGTAGAAATTATTGACACCCATTTTTATATGTATTATATGTTATGTGTATATATATATATTTTTTGGGGGGGTCTTTTTGAGACAGGGTCTCACCATGCAGTTCAGGCTGGCCTTGAGCTCACATTGTAGCCCAGGCTGGTCTCGAACTTGCAGCAGTCCTCCTGCCTCAGCCTCCCGAGTGCTGTGATTACAAGCATGCACCACCACGCCCAGCTACCCATTTATATTTTCTAAAAGTTATCTTAAGATACAGTAACATTCCAATTAGTAAAACATCTTGAGAAATGTTGATTCTGTTTTCATCTGTAGGAATAGTACTTTCCTGTTGTTAGTGGTATTTGGTAAATGTCATTTTTCTTAGTGAAAACCCAGCTATGGTCTTTTCAGTTCAGCCTTAGCATTCTGTAGCTCATATATATAGATGTATTAAAACTTTTTTTTTTGCTTATTTATTTGATACAGGTGATACAGGGTCTGGTTCAGACTCTTAGTAATCCCTGTCTCAGCCACCTCCCCAGTACCGGGATTATAGGCATGTGCCACCACACCTAGTTCTGGGGCCTTCATGGCATGGCACACCCTGGAACTTAGGGCTGGCAGAGCCTGGAATTGAACTCAGGTCCTTGTGTTTGCTAGGCAGGTGATAAGACCACCGAGCTATCTTCCAGAAGCCCCACATTCTGTAGCTTTTGTGAGCAAGAAGAAAATAGAAGGACCAAAAATAAGCACCATTCCAGAGTCAAATAGTGACATAAGTGTATATCCTAGACTAAAAAGCAAGACTGTCAGAGTTTTGTCTTTCAAACCTCTAAATTTAATGGGAATTAACATTTTGTTATATTTGTTTCTGTTCTCTTGTTTCGTTTAAAATATAAAACCTTTTTTTTTTTTTTTTTTTTGCGGTACCGGGAATTGAACTCAGCACTCCGCGCTTGCCAGGCAGACACTTATTCTACTGAGCTATCTTCCCAGCCCTAAAACTTTCTTTAAAATAAGAAATATAAAGCAGGTCCCACCCTGCTTTTCTTTCTACTTTCTATTTATTTTTGTCTTTTTGAGACAGGGTCTTGCTGTGTAATTCAGGCTGGCCTTGGTTTCACTATGTAACCTAGGCTGGTCTCAAACTCACACCGATCTGTCCTCCTGTCAGAGCCTCCCAAGTGCTGGGGTTACAGGCGTGTGCCACTATGTCTGGCTCTACTTTCTTAGGAAATTACTATAAGCCTGAATTGATATGCATCATGTCATTATTTTTCCCTACATGTTATATTTTCATAAACAGCATATAGTTTTGTTTTGAAATCTTACGTAAATATAAACATAATGTTACCATTTTTGGAGGGAGCACTGGGAATTGAATTCAGGTTTTTGCACCGGCTGGGCATGCAGTTGAGCAGCTGAGCTACATCTCTGGTCCCCATATCTTTTTGCAATTTTTTTTTTTTTTAATGTATTTAGTACAGGGTCTACAGGGTCTCACTACGTAGAGTGGACTCATAATGATTCTTCTGTTTACAGCATCCCAAGTGCTGATATTACAGGTGCATGCCACCATGCGCAGTCTCAATTGCCATCTCAGAGCGCCCCTGGGGCGGGGCTGGCAAGGCAGGCTCAGGGATTGAACCCCTGGCCCCTGCATCTGTCTTTGTGCAATTTTTTTCAACATTATTTTACAGATTTTTTAATTTTTATTTTTTTAAGGCAGAGTCTCACTCACTGTGTAGTTCAGATTGACCTTGAATGGGCAGTTCACCTGCTCAATTTTCTGAGTGCTGGAATTGCAGTGTGTGCCCCAGGTCTGAAAGTCAACTAATGTGAAACTTATTTCCGTTACATTACCTAGTTCTTTTAAAAATATTTCTACCCATCCTGTGAGTATGGACTCTTCCTTGCATGAAAACTTGCTGATTTTTTTTTCCAGCAGGAAATTAACTTTTCCACTGCTGAATACTATAATTTTTTGGGTACTTATCATGTGGTATTTGTATAGTATTGTATTTTGGCTTCTTTGTGTAGTTGGGATGGCTCTTCTAACCACACTGTTAAGCTTCTTGAAAACAGATGAGTACTCTAGTGGCTTTTATCTTCGTATCCCTGTGGGACTTGCTACAGTAATTTACACGTTGTAGACGTCTATTTAGATACTTATAAGTGGTTTTGTTAATGGATAAGAAAGACTGTCATTTTGTGTTGGTGAGCTGTTGATTTCAATATTGAGTAGCCCCTATGGTAAAGTATATAAATAAACAATCTACATGGAAAATTATATAAAATTACATAAATGGTGAGAGCAGAGGTGACAGCTAATATGTTATTCCTTGGGAAATGAAATGGGAATTGATAGGTGATATCATCCCATTTGGAAAACTCCAGGTATTGATCCTGGTGGCTTTGGAGGCAGTGTGTTCCTGTGGCTAGGTTGGTTTCACTAGTTGTCAAATTCTGCTTTGTCATCAAGGTCTTGACATTTTCACTGGATTTGGGTGTTAAAAAAGACACACACAAAGAAACAAAAACTTCAGCCTATCCACTGACTAAACACTGCTGAGGACTGGGAATTCTTTGGGCCCTAAAGGAAAAAGCCTTACATATTTATGTACACACACTGTGTATAGGTATATAACAGTGTATACATATATTTACACTGCCACTAGGTGGTTTCAAAAACTTCATAAGCTTGTTTTTGAAGCCTTAAAAGTATATAAAGTGTATTTTGAAGCCAGTAATTCTATAGTGTATAGCCCCAGTAACATTATTTGTCCTCATTAGGCTGTCTCCAGCCCTAAGAAGGAAATGAACCATTAAGGTGATGTATGCAGGTAAAAGTTACTCAGATAGTGGTAATTTTGTGTGTGTGTGTGTGTGTGTGTGTGTGTGTGTGTGTGTTTTTAAATTTATTTTGTGTGTTTAAAGTGGATATATTGCATCTGTTTGGGGTTCTGAAGGGCAGTGTCATGGACTGGACTTAGTTCTTGTTTTTGCTGTACTAGTGATTGAACCCAAGGGCTTTACATTGAGTGGCAGCCTCAGTCCCCTTTTTAACTTTTTATTTTGAGATCTCTTGCTGAAGGGCCAGGTTGCCTAAGCTAGGCTTGAGCTTGCCATCCTTCTGCTTCAAGAGTGCTTAGGTTACAGTCACTACTACATGTGGTAGGAGGAGAAATTTCTCTCTGAGGCTTTAATGTTAATAAGTCTTGAGGCTGGGGATATAGATAAGTGACGGACTGCTTGCTTGGTATTATGAGGCCCTAGGTTTAATTCCCAGCACTGCAAACAACAAAAATGTCACATTAACATGAAAGCAGTCCAGTATAAGAAGTCTCAAGGCAAAGTATGATGCTGCTAACGAAAATGTAGTCTGCCAAGAAATATATACAGTGGGGAAAGAAAAACTTGTATAAATATTTTAATAAGTTTATTGAGACATGATGAAATTAATACAAGTTACCTTTGACCTCAGAGTGGTGGCCATTAATTTGTAGACATTTACTAATGGTAGACTGCTCAAATGTGTGTACATTTGTTTTTGGTGGACTCTATTCTAGACAGCAAGTTTTCATCTGTTTGTAAATCTTAATTTGCTCTCATATACTCTTTTGTGAGCATTTACTTTTGTCTCCTTTGAATTGAAAACTTACCTGTTGAGCCATTTATTTCCTGAAAATTTCCAGCAGTATTAAGGAACAAGTTTAGAGCCAGGTATAGTTGTGCACACCTGTAATTTAGCATGTGGGAGGCTGAGGCACAAGGCATCACTGTGCCTGGGTTACATTGTGAGTTTTGAAGAGCAGCCTGAACTACATTACATAGTGAAACCCTATCTGCAAAACTATAATGACAAAAACCCCAGTGTTATTTGACAGGAAGAATACTTGGTCCCTGTTGTCCCTGTTGTTTACTGACTGGGGATAGAGACTTCCCATACCTCTTTTCAGATTTCTTGACAATAACATTTGAGAGTTAAATCTTTTTTGTTTTCTTTCTTTTTTTAAAGTTAATTTTAAGAGTTGTTACATCCTAGCTTCTTTGGTTACCTGAAGTAAATTTCTGGCTCTTTGGCTCAAAGAATCCTCTCATTTTCAGAGCACTAAATTGCTTCTCCGGCTGGGAAGATAGCTTGGTGGTCTAAGCTCCTGTCTAGCGACCATAAGGACCTGTTTCAATCCCTTATACGGCATGCTATGCTGTCCCAAACATTGAAACCAGGTGTGGTGCATGCCTGTGATCCCAGCTCTGGGGAGATTGAGGCAGGAGAATCACTGTGAGCGAACTGTGTATCAAGACCCTGTATCAAGCTGATTAAAAAGTTAGAATGTTGAAAAAATAAATTCCTCTTTTACATCATCTTTGTAATTTTTTGAAATGGTTCATTATGAAAATTAAGATTATGCAAAATTTCCCTTGATATTTGCTGTCTGGCTGGGGCTATAAATTTCCTTCTACTGAACACCTGCTGTGTGTTTGAATCTGGGCATGATGCATGCTCTGAAGTTGCCAAGAAGTGTTATCCAATGAATAAACTAATGTGGTAATAGGTCTTTTCTTTTGTGAATCAGCATTCAGGATTAAATAGGACATAGTTACATATACATAAGTGTGTATGTAGAATAAAAGAAATTTGAGAAATGCATAGGCCTATAGCTACAGCATTTTAGAACTGAAAGGAAACTTCCATATTGTTACTGTTTTCTGGGCAAGAGCTTAAATGATCTGTCCAAGGTAGTAGCTACCATCAACCGTGAACATTTTATTGGCTCTTGTAAAAGTTAGACCTCAGGTATAGAGTTATAAATCATTAAATACTTAATACATAATTGGTTGTGAGCACTGATCTCTTTGCTGCACATAGTGTTTATATAAGAAGATAAATAGTAGTAGAAAGTTATGTACTAAATACCAAGTGAGGAGTAAAGTTATTTATAGAGTTTTATACAAGTTTAGAGGGCACATTGAATTTTTTTTCTTAATGAGAGTCATGTGATTTGAAAGGAAATAAGTAGAATTTGGTACTTGTGGGAAAGACATAAGAATAATGTATACATTTTCAAATGTTTTATCCCAGTAGGGAAACTGAGTTTGATTGAATTATAATACATCTCTCCACAGGGGTGTTCTGATGGAAACCTTTGGAAAGCATAAGTCTAGTCCAACCTTGTTAGTAGTATGAATTCAGAGAGTTTAAGTGATGAATTTATATTTTCATGCCTAGTAAATAGCAGAGCTTGGTATAAAGCCCATGCTTTTGACAGTCATTCAGTGCTCTTCATACTGTTCTCATGTTGCTTAGGAGGCGAGGCGGGTAGAGTGGTTAAAAACAGCAAATGCTTCGGAAATGAAACAGGAAGTTGAAGACCACAGTATAGTGAGGTTTAACCACAAACTGTTTCAGTTCTGTGTAGGTTTCCTTATGTTTACACACTAAATGTGTATTCTTATGTCTATCATGTTCCTAAAGTAACAGTGGCTTGGGTTCCTAAAAGTTGTTTTTTTCTAAGATGCAGTTCTTTGTATTCAAAGGAAAAGAATTCCTTGCTGTTTTGGACTTAAATACTCTCTGACTCCTAATTTTGAAGATGAAGTAGTTTCTCTCTTGTAAGTAGATAGGTTTCTTGGAGTAACAAGAAACTTAGCTGTAAGTGAAGTTTTTTTGGACTGTTGACTCTTTGGAGTAAGAGAAGTAAGAGAGTTTTGGACTGTTAGGCTTATTTACCCTGTCAACAATTAAGAATAGTTTGCTTAACCAGATCATATTATCTCAATAAGAAGAATAAATATGGTACTGTGACCCAGATTTGATTTTTTTTTTTTTTTTTGTCTTTTTGAGACAGGGTCTTGCTGTGCAGTTCAGGCTGGCCTTGATCTCACTTTTGTAGCCCATGCTGGTCTCGAACTCACATCGATCCTCCTGCCTCAGCCTCCCAAGTACTGAAATTACAGGTGTGCACCACCATGCCTGGCAGATGAATATTTGATAATAGATTTTTAGAGGGTTGGGTATCTATGTAATTTTTTTTTTTTTTTTTTTAAGGGAAAGGTCTGTAAAGTATTCAGGATCTCACTACTAGATTGGATTTTTAGTGATCCACCTGTTTATAGCTTCCCAAGAGCTGGGATTATAAGTGTATGTCACCACACCCACTTTCAATTGCTGTCTCAGCATGCCCCTGGGGGTGGGGCTGGCCTAAGCTTGCCTAAGCAGGTGCTTTAGAGTGCTGAGCCATCTCGATGGCTCAAGTACTCTTTCTTACCTTTTTTTTTTTTTCTTCCTTTTTGGCCACAGTTGTATCTGTTACTTGTATTTTTGATTCCTGAGGATTCAAAAAACCATTATCTGAATCAACTAAAATTTATTATGCTATTATAAGGACCTGACAGTATTTTTAATTTCATCTGGCAATAAACATCTTCTAGTGCCTAGCTTCTATCATTTCTATCCATCTTCTTTGCTATGGCTTTTCTGTCATAAATTCTGATCTGGCTGAGAAGTAAAGGGAAGAAAACTTTACTATTTCGTGATGAGAGCTTACCCTGAATTATAGTAAATGTTTCACATGGCATCTCATTTTATACTGATACCAATTCCATAATGTAGATATTGTTATATTCCCACATTAACTCATCCACAGTGTTTATTACTGTGGTTTAGACATTGTTTAAGGTGCTGTGAAAATACCATAGATGAAAGTTAGATGAGGTCCCTGCTAAAGCAGAGTAGTTCTCAAAGTTAGAGGTAAAACTAGGATTTAAACATAGCTATAGTAGATTGCAAAAGAATGTCTGCAATCATTGTTATACTGTTTTATTTACGTCCATTGCTTGCTCCTTGAATATATAATAAATCAAGTTATAAAAATAGGTGGAACCACAGTATTTCTTTTTTGTTGTTTCTTTTGAGACAGATTCTCACTATGCAGTTCAGGCTGGCTTTGAATTCGCTATGTAGCCCTGTTTGGCCTTAAACTTGCTGTAGAGGATCCTTCTGCCTCAGCCTCCTGAGTGCAGAGATTATAGATGCGCACTGTTATGCCAACTCCACAGTATTTGTTAAACTTTTTTTTTTTTTTTTAATGAGTCCAATAAAGAAAACCTGGCTTTGTCTGTCAAGCACAACTGTCTGATAATGCTTTTCCTTTTTCTACTCTCTCCCGGAACATTCCCTGTCTACCCACTCATACCTGGGTATAAATTGGACATTGTGATCTGTTTTGGCATTTGGATGTGTTTGATTTTTTTGTTCGTTTGTTTTGTGGTACCAGGGATAGAACTCAGGACTTTACACTTGCCAGGCAAGCGCTTATTTTACTGAACTATCTCCCCGACTGTGTTTGTGTTTGAAAGTTCCTTGTCCATTTGTAACTCCTTCCTTGTAGCACAAAGGTGAGTAAGCTGTTGTCAGCATTGTAGTGTGGTTGTGCTAGTTGGAGTGTGAGTTTTCTTTTCCCTAGTTCTCTGCTTAGTTGTGCCTGGTGACATTTGCCTTTTGTTGTTCATCTGGGTTGAAATGCTTTCTGTATTTGGAGTTCTAGAAAAGAATTTTGAGATTGGGAAGAATATCAGAATCTAGGGTCTCCTGTTTACCTCAAACCAGTTTGTTAGCATTCTAAATTTATTCATCAACTTTTTTATCAAAGAGTCATTTGAAATTATGACCATTATCACTATGTACCATTGTCTGGTTATTCTGGAGTTAGCAGTGTAAAACCAAGAATAAGGTATCCCTCCCTTTTCTCGTCTCTCCATCCCTCCTAGCACTAGAGATCAAACCAGGGTCACCCTACCACTGAACTACATCCCCAGCCCTTTATTTTTATTTTTACTTTTGAGATAGGGTCTTGCTAAATCACCCAAGCAGGACTCAGATTTGAGGTCCTCCTGCTTTAGCCTCCCTTAGTACTAGGGTTATAGGTGTATACCACTAAATAACAGGTAAGAATTTCTTTTGAGTATTGCCTAGTAGAAAGCGTTAAAAAAAGCTTATACCTGCTTATGCAGGCACAGGGAATGGGGTTTAATTTCAGGCGTGCCATGCCAGCCCCTCTCCCAGGGCATGCTGAGATAGCTACTCAGACTGGATGAGGTGGCATGTGCCTATAATCCTAGTGCTTGGAAGGCTGAAAACAGGTGAATCACTAATGAGTCTGATCTGTATAGTGAGACCCTGTAGACTCAAAAAAATCTTAAGACTGAGAGCCAGGAGCACAGTTCTCGTAAAAATTGATTTCCACTTTTTAGAGATTATTTTAGTGAGGTCAAAATTGCAAGTATTAGAATACTTGCAACTGGGGCTGGTGAGATGGTTCAGCAGTCTATAAAGTGCCTGCTTAGGCAAGCTTAGGCAACTTCAAGGACCGTGGTTCAATCCCCAGCACCACATGCTGCACCAGCCCCATCCCCAGGGCAGGCTGATCTGGCCATTAAAAAAAAAAAAAAAATACTTGCAACTGCCAATACTGTTAGTATTAGGGATCTAGCATTTTAATATTGGGGTCTGCAGAGTATCTGGCTCATGAGATTAATGAGGTGACATGTCCATTTCTCTAACCTATAAGTAATGTGTGATAAAACTTACAAATAAAATTTGTTAAACTTAAAAAGGTATTTGAATGATAAAAGTTGTCAGTTTTCAGAACACCTTCCTCATTGTTGAACATTACTTCTTTAAAATAATATTTACTAAATACTTAAATATGAGTAAAACATTTGGGAAAAGCATTAGAGTAACAAAAATTTTTATCAAATTCTTACTGAGATTATGTTTTAACATTTACAGATTGAACCAGTTAGGTATATCATTTGAAGATATTCAGTGCTTTAAGGGAAAATTTGTAATTTTGGGGTGCTAATGTCAGTTTTTTTATTTGTTTTTGTTTCTTGGTGGTACCAGGGATTGAACTCAGGACCTTGCGCTTGCCAGGCAAGCACTTATTCCACTGAGCTATCTGCCCAGCCCTGTCAGTTCTTTTAGAAAAAAAAAAAATTAATAAAAGTAACTTTTTACCAGTTGGGTGTTACACACCTGTAATCCCAACAGTCAGTGTTGTTTGAGGTTAGACTGGACTGCACAGTGAGACCCTGTCTCAAAAATAAGAGATAGAATTGGATATACTTTCTTTTAATCCAGTTATTCTAGGTCTGATTTTTGATATTTGAGTTAGTTGCTTGTAATATTTCCTTTTTTTGTGTATGTGAATTTAGGACTGGGTCTACAGGGTGTACAACGTCTCACTATGTAGATTGAACTTATATTAATTCTACTGTTTTCAGCCTCTTAAACGCTGAAATTATGGGCCACCGGCACACCCAGTCTCACTTGCCATTTCAGTGTGCCTGAGCACAGTACTGGCACAGCACACCAGAAGCTCAACCTCAGCTCTGCTCTGCCCTGCTCAGGTGCTTTAGTTGGTGAAGCTATCTGGCTGGCCCAGTAATATTTCGTTTTAACTCCTCCATTTTTGTCATTGAATGAGATAATATATTAAGTGTTTTTTGAATTGCAAATCTAGAGGTGGTTGCTGTCACTACTACCATCACTGAAAATAATGATGAGAAAGATAGGTTATTTTTTTGGGTTAACTTTAAGGAGAAAGAATGATATTTACCAGATGATCTGTGTACTAATTGATATTTTCACACTTTTGTGAAAGGAAAAATGAGAAGCAGACGCTTCTGTTCTAAAACTTGGCCTGATACGGTGTGGTTGTGAAGAGTTACTACTTTGACTGTCTGAATGGTGCAAGAAAGTTTAACAGAGATGGCTCAGTGGTCTAAAGTGCTTAGGCAACTGCAGAAACTGCAGTTCCATCCCAGGCACCACATGCTGCACCAGCCTCTCCCCCAGGGCAGGTTGAGCAGTCCATAACATTTAAAAAAAAAAAAAGAAAGTTTACCAGGATATGTCATGTGTTTGACCCTAGAGGCTCATAGAACATTCTGTTGGAAACATCTGTTTACATAGGAAACAACTCATTGCACATTTTGGGTGAGATTAACTACGCTCTTGTAATATGAATCTTCTAAAATAGGTAATAAAAATGTATTAGTCCAGATAAGTATTTGTTTGCCCCGTCCCCCAAAGTAGTAAGATTAAGCACAAATAGTGACTTTGACTGAAATACTTGATTAGATATTGTTATCAAAAGACAACCAGCTTTTTTTTTTAACGGAGATTGAGAGTAGCATCTTAGAAAGCTTCTGTCTGAGGGGAACAAAAGGGGGGCCTGAGCAGGTTGCCCTGACAACCAGCTTTTGATAATTGGCATTCTTGATGAGGAACATGATTTTAATAATCCAAATTGTTTACTGAATTTGGATAAGACTTCTCACCTTTTATTTCTTTGTCTTTTCCTGTTTCTGGTTCCTAATAATCTGTAAATCTTTATAATAAAGGAAATTAGTTGATACATTTTTTGGTTTCCTTTGGAATTAATCCATTGGATGAACTTCTAGAAAGCAAGATGATGACTTGTTGACTGATACATTCCCTTCGCCAAGCAGCCTGCCTGGCATTGAGTGGGTTATTAGTAAGTGCAGGTTAGTATGATTGATTAGGAGGTTTTCATGTGAGAAGACTGTAGTGATCTTGGGACTGCAGTGCTGATGGTGGCTGTTCCTGAAAGGGGAATGAAAGGTTGCTTTTAAAAAAAACAAAAACAAATAAACTTGAATTAATAAGAATGTGGGAAAAGTTAATTACTTTGATGCTTTCAGCTTTACACTTTTGGGTGAAAATGAGTATGTTAAAAGTTGGTGCTTTGGGCCAGCAAGATAGCTCAGTGGTCCAAAGCTCCTGCTTAGGCAAGTTTAGGCAACTGTAGGGACTGCAGTTCGCAGCACCACATGCTGTGCCAGCCCCACCCCCAGGGCAGGCTGAGCTGGCCATAATGTAAATAAATAAAGTTTAAAAGTTGGTGCTTTATTTTTCTTGGCTTTACTTTATGTTTTATCCTGTTCAAAATTTAGCTGATGTGAGTTTTTGTATGAGAAACATGTTGTAGATTCAAACTATCAATAGAAAAGAAAAAGTTATCCTTTTGTAATATATGATTTTGTTACTTTCTTACTGTCAACTTAAGATCTTAAGGCACATAGTGTTACTGAATATTTCCAAATCCAGTTTATATGTGTAGCAGCCTTGAGCAAAGCAAAAATGATTTGATTTTGGCATGCTGTCATCCCTCCCTCCATCTCTCTCTTCCTTTCTTTCCTTGTTTTTCTGTCTTTTTGGAGGGCCTGCAGTTTAGCTCAGTTGTTTGAGCAACTGCTCAGGCAAATGCATTCAGGTGCAGGGGACCAGGGTTTGATCCCCACCTCCACAAACCTTACCCAACTGACCCTTAAGGCAGCCTGAGCCAGCCAAAAAAAAAAAAAAAATTCTGTCTTTTTGAGACAGGATCTTGCTATGCAGCTCAGGCTGGCCTTGAACTCACTTTGAAGCCCAGGTTGACCTTGAACTCAGCCATCTGCCTGTAATCCCAGCCTCTGAGGGCTGGGATTACAGATATGCACCACCACATCTGACATGATTTTCTTTATAATGATTTCCATTCCTGAACATAGTTTGCTTAAGTAATTATTAGCAGGGTGGCAGGGGAAAGCAGTTTTTGTGGATAAATAGGCAAAGTAGAATGTGGAAATTAGTATTTATTTTCACCCAAATATGTGAAGTCAAGTAAAGATTACTGGAATGGATCAACAGATTTCTTAGTTTTAACCCCAGTTACCTCTATAACTTTGAACAAGTCACTTAATCTCACCTATTTTGTGTTCTTGTCATGTAACAAGAACATGGAATGAAATGACCTCTGGTATTGTAGATCTAAAAGTCTAAAGTGTTATATAGGACAAATGCTTTCTGTACTTGCTCAACAAGTTTGTTCCATATAAGAACCACATGTGAAACATGGATTATATAGATAATAAATGTATAGTGTACGTTCCCTGGTAGATTAGAATTGTGAGGTTGTATTAGAGTGCTCATAACTAATTTTACTTTATAAATATGAGACTTGATAGCTTCTAAAAGAAATAGTAGTAGCTACTTATGGCATAGCCTGTACAAATGAAAAGAGATCAAATAATGCTTATGATATCCTTGGTTGAAGTTTGTGCTTTTTAGCTCTAACCTGGATATATAGATATGTTTGTGGGATTGATGGGGATGGGGAGGAGGATAAGAAGCTAGGAGACGATATAAATGAACACAGATAGTATTTTTAAGTGTAAAATAATAAAAACTCTTTAGTCTATGGATCAGATTGATCTGATTATGCTGTAAATTGATGGAGAACTGATAAAACCCTGGATTAATGTCAGAATACTTTGGTACAACTTTCTTGCTCTCTGGATATCATTTTGACTTTAGTAACTTCTCGTTTTTCCCTTTTTTTCTTTTTAATCAGAAAAGAATTAGAAACCTCACAGTATTTAATTATATAATTAAAATTTTACTATGAGACTAGAAATTTTTTAAACAAAAATTATAACAAAAGTTTCTTGGGCCAGCCTGATAGCTCAGTGGACTAAAGTACCTGCTTAGGCAGGGCGCAGTGGCCAGGTTTGATCCCCAGTGTGCCATGCCACCCTCCCCGAAAAGCACACTGAGAGGACAAATGAGACTGGGTGTGGTGTTGCACACTTGTAATCCCAGTGCTTGGGAGGTTGAAAACAGGAGAATCACTGAGTCTGATCTACAATAATGAGACCCTGTAGACTCTGTGGATCCGATACTAAAATGCATTAAAAAAAGTTTCTTGGTGAACAGACAATTGTTCAAAAATATCTGCTCATATATTTGGTTGTGGGGCAAACTTGAGATCAGTAAATGGTTTAAATCAGCGATTTACAAGCTTATTTTAAATGTAATAGCTCTTATCTACAATACAGACTAGCATGAATAATTTGGAAACAACTGCAAGCATTTTTAGGCATTTACTACATGCTATATAATTATGTGTATTTATAGTTTATATATGTTTTATAATTTTTTAAAATGTAAAAGAATGGTGCCAGCATTATGTATTTATTATGGCTGGCTCACCCTTGTGGGTGGGGCTGGTGCATCATGTGGTGCCGGGGATTGAACCATGGTCCCTATGGTTGCCTAAGCTTTCCTAAGCAGGCGCTTTAGACCACTGAACCATCTCGCTGGCCCCAGTGCCAGCATTATGGATCTCAGTTTTTTCTTAAATATATTCTTATCATCCAGCCTGATGGGGCTCCTGCATGTCCTTAAAGATGCAGCTGAAATTTTTTTTCCTGATTTATTTAGATAGACTGGTTTCCCCTCATACTTCTTTTCTTTCCATTCCTTAGAGGCTGAACTATGAATTCTCTTCTTTCTTCATATCCCCAGGCCCTAGGGTAGTACCCAGTAGACCATTTTGGGGAAGGCCAACTAATACTGCAAACTAGTATTTAATAATGTTTCAAATGGATTTTCTTTTTTCTTTTTGTACCCAGGATCAAACTCAGGACCTTGTGTGCTTGCCAGGCAAGTGCTTATGCTGCTGAGCTATGTCCCTTGGTGGATATTTTACATACTGGGCCAGTAGGGATTCAGAGAGGTTATGTTGGCCAGAACTATATGGTTGGAACTTAGAGAATAAAAAAAATGATAATAGCAATAAAAGATTTTTCTTTGAATGGAATACATAATTTTATAAGAAGGAGGGTTTGTTTTCTAATTGAGGCTTTTTAAAAAGTTAGAAGAGCTAAGGGATAGTTTTACCTGAAGAAATTTATGAAGTAAATTAATTTCTCATGGATAGCTACTGCAATTTGAGTATTCTTTCTTTGATTTTTCTCCTTGAGTGCTAGTTCTGCAAATGCCAGTGAAATAACCAATAGGTAGGAGTTAAGAAGGGCTATGATAAAACCAGGTGTGGCAGACACCTGTAATCCCAACACTTAGGAGGCTGAGGCAGGTTCAAGGCCAGCCTGAACTATATAGGAGATCCTGTCTAAAAAAAAGACAAAGAAATCTTT
>PVKN010010064.1:0-22790 GCA_004027915.1 Capromys pilorides
TCCTGGCATTCTAGGAGACTGAGGCAGGAGGATCACATGTTTGCGCTCAGCTTGATTTACTTGGCAGTTTAGTGAGTTTCTGTTTCTCAGTAAAAAATAAAAAGGTCTGGAGATGGAGCTCAGTGTGATGGACCTAGGGTCCATCTTCACTACTACACACCAAAGTAAAAACCAACCAACCAAAAGCAAACAAAAAATAGTTTGAAATTCTTTGTTTTTCAAGACAAGAGACCTCATTGCTCTGGCTGGTCCTCAAACTTGTTGTCCTCGTGGGTGAGCGGCTGAAACTATAGAATGTGCCACCGTGCTGGCAAGTTTCGTTACTTAATGGGAGTATTATTATTGTTGTTGTTGTTATTTATTTATTTTTGGCTGAGCTGGGAATTGAACTCAGGTCCTTGTGCACACTGGGCAAGGGTTCTGTGTTGGAGCAACATCTCTGGACCTTAGCTGGAGTCTTCAGTGTGTTTATGTTACTGTGCATACTGGTCTCCTTGGAGCTTAGCACTGTGGTTTTTGGTGCTTTATAATTGATCCCTCTCATTTTTCTCCTCCTTTGCCATGATTGAGGATTTCCCATCCTTGTCTCCATCTACTCTCTCCTGTTGTTATTTGAAAGTTATAATCTCGGTGCATTTATTCTCTTCGTGGTTATCTAACTGATTTATTATTTTTAGTTAGCAAAGTTAGCATCTATCTCAGTTACTTTTCTCTCGTTGCTGGGACAAAATAACTGACACCCAAAATTAAGGAAGGAAAGATTTATTTAGCTCATAGTTAGTAGAGGTTTCAGTGCATACTCACCTGGCTCCAAGCAGCCTGGCACATGGCAGAGGGCAGCAGTTCATGGGACAGAAAACAGCCAAGCAAAAGGAGGACCAGCAGCTGTGGCCTCCAGCACGTCCCTCCCCCTTCCTCCCATGCTGACTGTGAACACTGGTGCTCCTCTGAGGACGTGGCACCTTCCATCCTTCCTCAGTCACTCTGGGGTGGACCTGCCATGCCCTACAGTGTGGAATTGCTGAGCTGATTTAGGTAAACTTTTAATCTCTCAAGCAGACGCAATATACCAACCATTACAGTGTCTTTCCCCCACCTCAACAACATGAGAACGTTGGGGCTCTTTCTGTTTGTTTATCATCATCCTCGCTAATAATAATAATAATAATAATAATAAGGAATATTATTATTATTATTATTATTATTATTATTAATACTAGGCTTAAGTCCCAGGGCCTAATACATGCTAGGAGAGTGTTGTACCACTGAGCCGCACTCAAGCTCTCATTTTTATTTTATTTATTTTTTGTTCGTTTTTTCAGTACCTTGTATTAAACCCAGAGTTTCTGCAATGAGCTACATTCCAGGCCTTTAAAAACTTTTTATTTTGATACTCCCTGAGTTGCCCAGGTTGGCCTCAAACTTGCAATCCTCCTGTCTCAGCCTCTTGAAAAGCTGGAATTAGAAACATAGGTCATGATGCCCAGGGTGGGATTATAAATCTGCATAGATCATCATTATTTTGTAATTCTAGAATGAGTTCTAGCTTAATTCTACCCTCCTAGATTAGAAGTTATTATTGACAGTCAAAATTTATTGAGATTTTATCCACATATATATTTACTTATATATGTACTGATTATTTCTTCTTATTTCAAACTTTTCATCTGGAAAGATTTTCATTCCTTCTTTCTGAAATGCACTCTTTCTTTATAATTTTCTTTAGTGAGGGTCTGCCAGTGATAAAGTCTCTCAATTTTTTGGCTAATATGCATATTTTACCCTCTTATTTATTTATTTTTTGAGACAGGGTCTTGCTGCGTAGTTCAAGCTGGCCTTTAAGTTATAATAATTCTCCTGCCTCAGTCCCTCAAGTGCTGGGATGGTAAGGGTACATCACCATACCTAGCATTTTACTTTCATTTTTAAATTACTTTTAATAAGAAATAACAAAAGAGGGGCTAGGGAGATAGCTCTGTGGCACAAGTACCTGTCTGGCAAGTGCAAGATCATGAGTTTGAACCCCAGTCCCGCAAAAAAAAAAAAAAGACAGCTTCAAAACACGTTAGTAGTACATCCTCAGTAATTAATACAATGCATATTGTTTACTTTCATTTTAGAAATATCCTTTATTGGGAATATACTTCTTGGTTCATAGATTATTTATTTATTTATTTATTTAGCAGTGACAGGGATCGAACTCTGAATACTGTGCTTATCAGGCAGATGCTTAAGCCACTGAGCTATCTCCCCAGCCCCAGTTCATAGTTATTTTATGTATGTATGTATGTATGTATGTATGTATCTTATGGCAGGCTCAGCCTGCCTTGGGGGTGGGGCTGGCGCAGCACGTGGTGCCAGGGATTGAATTGCAGTCCCTGCGGCTGCCTAAGCTTGCCTAACCAGGCGCTTTAGACTGCTGAGCCAGCTTGTCGGCCCCATAGTTATTTTGTTTTAACATATTGTTATGATTTCACTTTCTTCTGTGTTGTCTGTTTTGGTTATGTTGCTGTTAAAAATTTAATTTTCACTTTTTTTTTTTTTTTTTTTTTGTCTTTTTGAGACATTGATTTGCTATGCAGGTCAGGCTGGCCTTGAACTCACTTATAGCCTCCAACTCGTGGAAATGCTCTTGCCTTAGCCTCCTAAATGCTGGAATTATAGATGTATACCACCACATCTGGATATTAATTTTCATTATTAGGGTTGTACCTTCATAAATGACATGTCTTTTGTCTGTGTCTACTTTTTTTTGATACCGGGATTCTAACTCAAGGCTTTGCACTTAGCAGGCCTGCACTGTGGTGCTGAGCTACATTTCCCCCAGCCCTGCATCTACTTCTAAGGTTTTCCTTTCCCTTAGAGGTCTGCTTCTTGGGTGTACATGGCACTGAAGATTGAACTCCTGGCTTGGGCTTGCTAGACAAGTGCTCTACTGCTGAGCTACATCTGCGGTCTTGCAGAGTTTCCCATGAAGACCTCGAGCTTATGATTCTATTGCCTCTGCCTCCATAGCAGCTGGGGTTGCAAGCAAGTATCTCTGCAGCTGGCCTCTGAATTTTTGCAATCAGATCCTCATGTAGATTTCTTCTGATTTTTCCTGCTTAGGATATAGGTGGCATCTTGGAGCTAAGGATTGGTGTCTTCAATAAGCGTGGACAATTCTGTTGTTATCACTTTGAGAATTGCCTCCTCTCAATTTTTTCTATCATAAATTCTTTTTTATTATTTTTAAGACAGGGTCCCACTGTGTAGCTCAGGATGGCCTTGAGCTCACTTTATAGTACAGGCTGGTCTTGAACTTACAAGGAACCTCCTGGCTCAGTCTCCCAAGTGTGGGATTAGAGTCATGCACCACCACATCTATCATAAATTCTGAATAGGCATTATAATTATTAACATTTCTTTCATATTTTCAATATCTTTGTTTCTGGATGTTTAATTTTTTTATTTTTAAATTTTACTTTGTGAATTTGATACAGGATCTCACTACACAGCTCAGACTCATAGTGAAGTTCCTGATTTCAGCTGCCCCAGCCCTGGGATTACAGGCATGCACCACCATGCCCCATCTCAGTGGCCGGCTCAGTGCGTCCGGGAGTGGGGCCAGTGTGATATGTGGGGCCAGGGTTCGAACCCCAGTTCCTGTACTTGCCTAAGAGGGCATTTAATCTGCTGAGCTCTCTTGCCAGCCCTCTGGATTGTTTTCTACAAAACAGTCTTTGAGCTGTTTGTTTCCGAACAGTATCCTAGCAAATGTTCATTTTCCAATTCACTACCTCTCATCTGCCAAAAGCCTGCTTCAGGCCCACCTTCCCATTTTAAAAATGAGTCATGTACTTTTTCAGGGCCCAAAATACTTGTTGATTTCATTTCCCATCTCCGTAGATGTTCCTTGTATCCTTGCTAAGGTTTTCGGCTTATTTCATTTCACTGATGCATAGCACTTGCGTGCGACAGTAATGCCAGTAGTTGACATTGTGGAGGAGCTGCTCTTGTTTGCTGCTTGTTCCTCCAGTTTACTTCATGGGACCATGTTCCCTTTGAGCTGGGCGATACTTCTCTTCTTCCAGCCTCTCTGGTCTCATGATTTTCTCTGGGCCTCCCTGGAGGCCAGCACTGGAGATCACGCCTGCAGGAGAGAGGGGCCCTTGCTGTGTCTAGCCAGTCACCTCCCTGTACCAACAACATTGATCCTTTTATATTGAAAAATCCTATTATCAAGGTTAAAATAATTGGGGGAAAGGGAGAACATGTAGCCATGGAAAACCTCTTTGAGGCCTAGGATTTATAGGGGAGATATTTTCCTCTGGTTTTTGTAGCTCTGATTTGAAGACAGACCAAAAAAAAACCTTTGCTGTACAGCCCCTCTTTGGGGTTGGCTTTTTTAAATCTTTACTTTGAGGGTGTAGCTTTTTGCAATTTCAGCTTTGTATAGTAATTCTCTTAACAAGGTTTCCCTGTCTTGGGCAGAATCTGAGCACTACTTTGAGTTGAAATTTAGGTCTCTGGAGTCTGACAGAATCTTTAGCGGGGAGCTGGCCTTGGAACTTGTTTACCTATCAGATCTTGCTTTTGTTGATTTGGAGGGAAGCTGAAAATCCTTTCCCTCTGTGCCAGCTCAGGGACACACTGAAAGATTTCCAAAAATACTTTATTCAGTATTTTAGTTATTTCAGTTGAGATTATCGTTCAAGGTATTGGTGTTAGTGAGAGTTCTACAAAGAAATCTGTGTGTGTGTGTGTGTGTGTGTGTGTGTGTGTGTGTGTGTGTGTGTGTGAGAGAGAGAGAGAGAGACAGAGAGAGAGAGAGACAGAGAGAGACAGAGAGAGATATTATATACGTGAATGAGAGAAGGAAAGCAGAATGAAGGGAGAGACAGAGAGATGGAGACAGAGAAGACAAGTTCAAGGTTTGTAAGGACAGAGTAAAGCAGCTGGCAATTCAGTCAAGAGCTGATGTTATTATTGTAGTTATGAGTTTGGAGATTTTTTCCACTAGCAGATTGAACTCAGGACCTTGTACTTGCCAGGTAGGTGCTTACACCACTGAGCTATCTCCCTGGCAGAATCTCATAGCCTTTGAGGGACCTCAGGCATTTCTTAGGGTCTTCCACTGAGGTGTGAGAACTACCCCATACTGGGGGATAGTCTGCTACACTCAGTGTCTGTCCGCTTTACATGTCAACTTCATCCAAAAAGTACCTTTGCAGCAACATCTAGCTTGGCATTGAACTGAAAAAACGGGCACAGTGACTGGGCCAAGTGACACGTAAAATTAACCATTATGGTCTTAATCTATCAAAGCATTGGAAACAGGAGCAGTTATCTCATTTTTTTCAAAATGAAAATGTGATGGAAAGGGTAAAATACTGGGGCAGGCCAAATAGCTCAGTGGATTAAACCACCTGCAAGCACACTCAGGGGCTGGGGGTTCCATTCCTGGGCCTGCCCTGCCGTCTCTGCCTCTGGGGCACACTGAGACAGCAATTGAGACTGGGTATGGTGCAGCACGCCTATAATCCCAGCTCTTGGGAGGCTGTGAACAGGCAGATCGCTATGAGTCTGATCTACTAGTGAGACCCTGAACACCCTGTAGCCCCTTCCCTAAAATAAAATAATAATAACAACAACAATAATAATAATAATAATAATTTAAAAATACTGTTTGTGCTTGAAGCCATCAGACGGGAGCCTCCAACGCACTCTTCCTGCTCACCATGCGCTTTCAGCCCTTGCTCTGGGTATTGCAGATAAGGGATGGGTGTTCTTCCCCACAGGAAGAAGAGGCTCTGTGCAGTCACCTCTGGGTTGCGGTGACGCAGGGAGACCCCGGAGGGTGTGTCACCTGCCCCAGCATGTCTCAGTTTGCAGTGTAAGAGCCTCTGGCACTAGAGGTGTTGCTCTGTAGCACTACCGAGCATGACCACCTGGTTTTGAGCTCCAAGACTTTCCCAAAACATCCCATGATTTTCTCTTTAGTGTTGGGGATTGAACTCAGGGAAGGCTGCATGTTAGACAAGTGCTCTGCTGCTGAGCTACAGCCCCAGCCCTCCCAGAGATGTCATGAGTTAAATATATGATGAGAGCAGGCCAGTAGTGAGTGACTGCTATGTGACAGAGGTCAGAATAATTAGTGATTACCTAATAGAGTAAAGGGCATTTTCAGGCAACAGAAAATACTTTAAGTTTGGTTGATGGGGTTACTAAGTACAATTAGGACTAAGAATTCTGGTGGGCTCTAACACGCAGAAGGGTGACTACAGGTAACAACTAGGCACTGTATATTTCAAAATCTAGAAGGACCAAGACTGTTCTTACCATAAAGAAATAAAAGCTAGAGGAGATAGATATAATTAGCCTGATGTGAACATTCACAATGTCTACCCATGTGGAAATATTACACAATACCCCATCAATATCCACACATTTGATGAAATTAAGAATAATTTCAAAATAAAAAACTCAGGTGAGGTGGTGAATGCCCATAATCTCAGCACTCCAGGAGGCTGAGGCATGAGGACTACAGCTTGAGCCCACCTTCAGCAATTTACTGACTTAGCAAGACCCTGACTCGAAGTTAAAAATACCAAAAGGACTTGGGATGCAGCACATGTGAAGGCCCTCGGATCAATCTGCAGGCTGATGAAAATCAATCAATCTATGAAATATAAAAAGTTGGTGAAAAAGTATTCATAATTTCTTAGATGTCTAGAAAGGGATGATGATAGAAATTTAAATTTCTAGACATTCACTGGCCAACACATGAAGAGTACTTCTGTTTCTACTTTTCCAGTCTGGAAAAGTGGTTTTTTTTGGAGAGAGTCTCTCTGGAAAGGAGGAGCAAGAATTCTGTAACTCCCCTCCCTCTTTTTTCTTAATGGTAGCAAACTTTGACATTTTTTGGGAGAGGGGGAGATAGCTTAGTGGAATAAGTGCTTGCCTGGTAAGCACATGGTCCTGAGTTCGATCCCTGATACCACAAAAAAAAAAAAAAAAAAAAGCCACTTTGACATTTATTAAAGATAGCAAAGCAACTCTGCAGAGCGAGGTTGGGATGAGTAAAACTAGAAGAACAAGCACACCCTGCAGGGTGAGGGCGGGAGAGCACAGAGCCCTGCTTGATTTCTCTTTCATTCTCACCTGTCTCTGTCATCAGCAATTGAACCACACATCTCAGTGTGAGACATCAGTGAGAGAAGTGAGTGTGGTGGTCACACACACCTGTAATCCTGCACTTGGGAGGCCCAGGCCGAAGGATTGCCGTGGGTGTGAGGTCAGCCTGAAGTACAAAGTCAGACCCTGCCTCAGAAAAAAGCAAAAACAACCAATCAGCCAAGCAAACAAAAGCCCAACACACTGACGGTCTAAAAGACAGAATTTCACAATATATACATAGTTAAGGGGCTGGAAAATGTATGATTTTTTTTAATGGCTGAGTTAGAAATTATTTTTTTTCTTTATACTCTTGTGATTTGGGTTGCGTGTGACCAAATCATTTTACTGGGGGGCTTGGAGGTGGGGTGAAGACCCTGAAAAGATGCATCAGACAAGGAGATCTGCTGTCCTCAGCAGGGCTGGATCTCTCCCATTCTGCCATCATCATCATAAAACAAAATTTGAAACTAAGTTTCCTTAAATTTACAGAACATGAACCTAACACATATTGAAGAATTTTATTTTAAACACAAATGGATTTTCTCTTTATGTGCTATATAAAACTAGGTTTTTGTCTCCCCCTTCCTTTTTTTTGTATTTTAGGGAGGGGTCTATAGGGTGCTCAGAGTCTCACTACTAGATCAGACTCAGCGATCTACCTATTTACAGCCTCCCAAGAGCTGGGATTACAGGTGCGTGCCACGCCCAGTCTCAGTTGTGGCTCAGTGAGCCCCAGGGGCAGGACCAGCACAACAGGCCCAGTGAACCCCTGGCTCCTGCACCTACTTGCAGGCTACATGTGTTTTAATCTACTGAGCTATTTAGCTGGCCCTCCCTTATTGTTTTTGTGGTGCTAGAGACTGACTGAATCTTGGGCCTCATGCTTGTTAGGCGAGCTCGCCCTGCCACTGAGGTACATCCACAGCCACAGGCTTTTTTGCTTTTTGTTGTTTGCTTTACAATAGGGCCTCACTTTGTAGTGCAGGCTGGCCTTGAGCTCATAGCAATCCTCTTGCCTCAGTCTCCTGAGTACTGGGATTTTGGGCATGTGGCACCATGCCCAGCTTAGTCATAGGCTCTTTTTTTTTTTTTTTTTTTTTTATTTAGTATTGGATTAACAGGGTCTCACTGCATAGATTGAACTTGTAGTGATCCCCCTATTTTCAGCCTCCCAAGTGCTGGGATTACAGGCATGCCACCATGCCCAGTCTCATTCTCAGCACACCCTGGGGTGGGGCTGGCATGGCAGGCCAGGGATCGAACCCCAGCCCCTGCGTCTGCCTAAGCAGCTGCTGAGCTATCTGGCTGGCCTAGTCATAGGCTCTTATACTTTATAAAATCATATACAAGGGCTAGGGAGGTAGCTCAGTAGAATAAGTGCTTGCCTGGCAAGCATAGAGTCCTGAGTTCAATCCCTGGTACAGCAAAAAAAAAAAAAAAAAAAAAAAAATCATGTGCAAACATAATATTTCATTTTTTAAAAAATCTTGTTTTCATGCTGGCAAAATTCAAATTCACCAAATAACAAATAATTTTGTAGAGTTCGGAAATTATTAATATTTCAGATTAATTTACTCAGAATTTTAAAATCTTACATTTTTACTAAAACAAAAATATTTTCAAACTCCTGATTTATTTTTTGCGGTACTTGGGATTGAACTCAGGACCTTGCACTTGCCAGGCAAGCACTTATTCTACTGTCAAGTTCCCACTACTTAAACTGGTAGTTTTCTTGATATTACTAAGCAGGCAGCTGAAAAATCATCAGTGCCTGATATTTGCAACTTCTTCCAAATCCCCATTGTCTTTATACAAGTTGGCTCTAGTTAGTGCTGTTAGAATTCCACACTGGAAGCCAAGTTCATCCGTAAGAGCTATGGTTAATCATGGGAAGGCCAGAAACACCAGGTTAAGGACAGAGGTTCGAGGCAGTGACTTCTAGGGGGTAACTGCATAGACAGGCACTGTGCGAATCCGTAAGCACTGCATACTGGGAAGTTTTCCACAGAGGGTTGCCTCTGGGTGAGTGGGGAAGAAATTAGTGGGAAGACCTCTGAGGATTGACTGTTTTCTCTTGAAAGGAAAGACAGCATGCTAAATGGTTAGGTTAAATAAAAGTTTCTCTTCTAGCCTTCAGTTGTTCCCTGGAGGATTATGAGGATGGTGCTCAGTGACCTCTCTAATGTCACAAAGGGCAGTGGCATCTGAATTAGCAGAAAAATTAACATACAGAAGAAGCTCCAAAGGGCTCTATACACATCCAGATAATTCTTTAATGCGTCTGCATGCAAAAGTTGTGTGTGTACAGAATTCTGCCTGACAAAGTGGCTCCTGGAGACCTCTGCGCCCACGTTTGAGCCACCTATACTTGTGCTGGATCCCCTGGGCCTCATCCGGCAGAACTGTCAGTGTCAGGAGGAATGAGAAGAAGATGAGACATGCTGAGGGGACTGAGCTGGGCTGTGGGAAGAGCCCGCTTCACCTGCCTGCTCCTGTCAACTTTGCAGCAGAGATCCTGGCCCATAGCCAGCGAGCAGGAGCCTTCTGTGGAGACACACCCAGCCTGAAGGCTAGTAAAGACGTTTATCTCACACTGGGAAATGCTCCTCCACCTGTTACTGAGTGCAAAGCAAAAGGAAGTGGTATTTGGGATGATGAGTTTGCCAGACATTATTATTTCTGTCCAAGTTGGGTGTTCTAATTCTGTGGATACCCAGGATCAGAACACTCTTAATTCTTTTCTCTTATTTACCATTATTATTATTATTTGAAAGTAGGGTCTTGCTATGTAGCTCATGCTAGCTCTGAACTCACTACATAGCCCAGGCTAGCCTTGGACTCACTTTGATCATCCTGCCTCAGTTTCCCTGGTGCCAGGGTCATAAGTGTGTGTCTCCATGTCCAGCTAGAAGACTCTCATTTCTGTCCCATCCTCTTTTCTTTGTATTTTTGTTCAGTGTAGTGGAGAATGGCTGTGGTGTAGAGACAAAGAACAGAAAAATCTAACCTCCCCAGCAAATGGATTACTGGCTTATCTTTGCTTTGCTTTCCCCTGGCCATTGTCCTTGAAATTATAAGGACAATGTCTTATAATTTGTACAAGAGTGACAGGAAGACTAACTGAAGCTTACTAGTTCATGGAAATGTGTGACTGTCTAATAAAGCTCTGCACTGAAATCTGGAAGAAAGTGCTTGAATATCTTGCACTTGTTTTCCCCTGGGCTTGTCCCTCTCAGAAGACTTTGTGTTGTGGCTGCGGGGCGGGGTGGGGAGTGGGTGAGTGCTTGTCGTTTAGTTTGTTAGGGCAATATGACAGAGGGCCTCTGCATGTTGTAGCTTGTCCTTTGCTTTCTTTTTAAAGTCTTGTTAACCACTCATGCAAAGTTGGGTGAATCCTTCATCTACACTCTTCTCTATGGGCAGTGGGACCCAGTGCTGGGCCTCTAGGAAGCTCCTCCCAGCCCCCAACAATTGCACATTGGATTTGTGTCCTACCAGTAGGAGTCAAACTTCATGCAAAGGGAAAGACATTGCACTCAGATGAGGGGCATTTATCCAGTGCAAAGGGAACAGGAGGAAGCAGAGGCTGTGATGGGGAAGGGGAACCATTTAAAAACTTACAAGTAACAGGCTAAAGGTTGACCAGTTATCGAAAGGCTTTTGGTAATTTAGAATAAAAGGAATAACTAAAAGAAATTGGAAAAATAATGTTCCAGACTAAATCACTTATAGGAATTAAATCTATGATGGTTTATCTGCTTCACACAGTTATAATTTATAAATGTTATGACTTATAATTTTTATGAAGTCTTTTGCTTGCTGAATCTGAATTTCCAAATATTCTATTTTAAAATCTGAGGGCTGTATTCCTTTTTTCTCCAGTGCTGTAATAAGAACAAATACATATACTTAAAATAATTACATACTTGAGATCTTTTTATGCCAGGTGTAAGAAATTTCTGCTGGGCAGGATGCTACATGTCTACAATCCTAGCATTTAGCATGTTGAATTAGGGGGACGGTGAGTTTGAGGCTGCCCTGGACTAACCAGAGAGAACTTGTTTTGAAAAAACAAGAAGTTGCTGGACTTGGTGGCCCACACCTGAGAACTCAGCACTTGGTGAGAGGCAGAAGGGTCACTGTGAGTTCGAGGCCAGGCTGAACTGCACAGCGAGAACTTGTCTCCAAAAAGAAAAAGAGGTAAAAAACAAACAGAAAAGAAAGAAATTTCTATCTCTTGTGATGAGTAATGACACCAGGTTCCAAAATATAATAATAATAATAATAATAACAACAACAACAACAACAACAACAGCAATAACAAAATACCACAGTAATGCCTACCTCTTGACTCTTTCCAAGTGTGAGGAGCTGTACAAAGCTTTAGCTCCACACCACACTTAATCCTCACAAGTAGCTACCGTTCGTCTGTATTTTGCAGAGAAGGAAACTGAGACCTGTTTTGGAGACTGGACCCAGAAAGGCTCATTAGCACCCGCCTGTTCCCTCCTACTATATGTGTAGGACACTGCTGCGTGAGTCAGAGGTGGACCCTGTCCTTGAGAGGCACAGTCTGCAGAGGCATAGAATCTTAACGCATTTTTGCTAAAATAACTCCCCTAAATCAAAGGAAAAGTAGCCTTTCTTTTATCAAAGTGGTCATATTTATTTTTGAAGCCTGGTTCTTAGTTATGTTTTAGTTTTGGAATCTTTTACTATAAAGTGATTATAATGTTGAAAGGCATTTCTTTTCTTAATGTTTCATGGCAGCTTTGTTGAGACATAATCCAGATACTACAAAGTTCACACTTTTAAAAACCAATGCTCAAGGACTGGTGAGATATCCCAGATGACTAAGACCTGCTTAGGCAAGCGCAGGGACAGTGGGTCAATCCCCCGCACCACATGCCATGCCAGCACCATCTCTGGGCATAATGAGCCAGCAACTGGGCATGGTGGCGCATGCCTGTAATCTCAGCGCTGGGGAGGTTGAAAACAGGATTGTTATGAATCCACGCTGCATAGTGAGACCCTGTACCAAATACATTTTTTTTAAAAAAGTCACTCATTGATTTGTCCACTGAGAGCATTTTCATCACCCAGCATGAGTGTCTTCCCATCTCCCCCGCCTCTAGTCTCTGACCTCTGAGAGTTTACCTTCTCTCTAAGGGTGCTCCCAGGCCGTGCACTGTTTCAGTGGGAGCATATGGGATATAGCCTGCTATGTCTGCCTCCTTTCACTTAAGATGTTTTCAAACTTCATCCTGTAGTAACCCTTGTCTTTATAACTTGTTATTGCCAAAATAAAATTCTACTGTGAGAATATGCCACATTTTATTAATTCACTCATTAGTTGATAGAAATTTTGGTTGTTTCAATTTTGGGGCCCCTATGAATACTGTCAATGTGAACATTGATCTCTACATTTTCTCGTAGATGTATCATTTCAACTGTCTTGGGAAAATTGCTGGAAACTTTATGTTTAGCTTTTTTTTTTTTTTTTTAAATGTCTGGATTTCTTTTATTTTTTATTTAAATTTATTTGTTTGCTTGTTTGTTTGTTTCTTTATTTATTTTATGGCTGGCTCAGCCTGCCCTGGTGGTGGGGCTGGCACAGCATGTGGTGCCAGGGATCGAACCGCAGTCCCTGCAGTTGCCTGAGCTTTCCTAAGCAGGCACTTTAGACCACTGAACCATCTCGCTGGCCCCATGTTTAGCTTTTTGAGGGCATGCTAAAGTACTTTCCAAGGTGGCTGTATCATTTTACATTCTCAGCATAAAAATAGGAGCGGTCAGGCTGGCCAAATAGCTCAGTGGATTAAAGCACCTGCAAGCAGGTGCAGGCAATGGAGACTGGGTGTGGTGGCACGTGCCTATAATCCCAGCTCTTGGGGGGCTGTAAACAGGTGGATCACTACAAGTCCAATTTAGTAGTAAGACCCTGAACACCCTGTAGATCCTCCCCTAAAAAATACAGAAAAAAATAGGAGAGGTCTAATTTCTACATCATCACCAATATATGCCATTCTTCATCTTTTTTTCTTTTTATTATAGTCATCCTTAGTTATAAAATAGTATTTCGATGTACTTGCCATTGCATTGTTTTAATAACCGATAGTATTGCCCAGATATTTATTTTATGATTTAGTATTATCTTAGCCAGGCATATGCTCTACAAGTTCAAGTTCAGCCTGGGCATTCTAGTCATTTATCAGGAGCCTATCTCAAAATTTAAAAATAAACATGGGCTGGGGAAGTAGCATAATGTGATGTCTCTGGGTTCAGTGTGAGAACCCAAAACACAAACAAATGAACAAACAAACACATAAATAAAATTACATTGATCAGCACAGCACACTAAAGCTCATTGGATGAGCCTGTATAATTACTATCTGGGCTTTGCCCTCTTAATGTAGTGAGAATATTTGCCAGGACGATGCATTGATGTTTTAAGTGTAGTGGAGAGCCAACTCAGAATGGCCTTAAACAGTACAGGAAGTTATTATCCACACAGCAAGGAGTCCAGATTCAGAGAATGACAGAGTGGTTGAAAGCAGCAGCTCAGTACTGTCACAGAGACCCAGCCTCCTTCCTCTGTTGTCCTCAGTCACCTCAGCAGACCCACTCTGCGCAGACC
The DNA here is from genome assembly GCA_004027915.1 of Capromys pilorides. Taxonomy (NCBI): domain Eukaryota; kingdom Metazoa; phylum Chordata; class Mammalia; order Rodentia; family Capromyidae; genus Capromys; species Capromys pilorides. Next base: position 13,796 of record PVKN010010064.1, read on the forward strand.
CACTCTGCGCAGACCATAGATGTTTCCTACCCCAACGCAGCTGCTAGAGTCCTGAGCAGCCTGTCTGGACCTGAAAGTGCCCAATGGAAGAGAAAACTTTCCTCCAGAGCCTCATGTTGTCTTGTCTTACATCTCACTGGCCTAGAACTGTATTGCAAGCCCTGAAGTGAACCAATCACGAGCCAAAGAAATGGGAATTGCATTTTCATGACTTGGTTGAAGTCAGACGCGAATGCTGCTCATGGAGAATGGGTCAGTGGGTGCTGAAGCAGGCAGTTCTGGTGTCTCTGCTACAGGGTTCAACGTCATGATCAAAGTATCAGGCTAAACCTTGAAACTGCTGCTCCTGTACCACTAACGTGACATTCACATTATATGGTTCAACCTAACAATTCCCAACGCCATTTAGACCGACTGGCCTGAAGGGAGGGGAGAAAATGACAGTCGGTCCCAGTTTTAGTTCAGTCACTTAATATAGTTCATGAAATGTGACTCACTTAAAATGATTAATACAGGTACATCAGACTTCTGTGAGCAAGAACAATTTGCAAAATACAAGACCTGCTCTGATCTCCTTATCTATTTCTTGGAATGTCTCAAACGTTAGAAAGTATTTCCCCAAATCTGTCCTCATACATATGTGGATGAAGCCTGTGAATGTTGTACTCACACAGATTTAACAGGCTGCTGAATTGTAATTTTTTCTTTTCTTTTTTTTCTTTTTCATTTATGTGTTTGGTACAGGGTCTCACTATGCAGCTCTGACTCGTAGTGATCCTCCTGTTTTCAGCCTCCTTGGCCCTGGGATTACAAGCACTCATCACCATGCCTGGACTTGGTCAACCGCTCATCGCCTCTGAGGGGGGGCATGCAGGACCAGAGATTGAACCCTGGTCCCTGAGTTATCTCGCCGGCCAATGAATTATAATTTTGATCAGTTAAATCACAGAATGCATTATTTCATTTTCATCTAAAAACGTTTAAAGATTTCAAAGAGGAAGAGACTTTGTACCTCCCACTTTTAAGCTGGGAGGACCTGTTAAGTGGGGCAGGTGTTGAGAAATCTAAAATACGTAGTTAGCACTCAGACAGTTTGACAACTGGGCCATTCTTGTACAGATTGATGCACATTTTCTTTTCTGTTTGTGCAGTGATTCTAGAATCTCATGCATACTAAGCAAGTATTCTACCACTTTGGAAAATGATTGCCTTCCTCTCTTTAAGTTTTACATTTATAGTTTTATTTATTTATTTTTGTAGTACTGCAGATTGCACTCAGGACTCTGCGCTTGCAAGGCAAGCCCTTATTCTACTAAGCTATCTCCCTGACCCTATAGTTTTATTTATTTTAAAATAAATGTTATATTAGCACAGCACAAAATTTAAAAACTACAAACATTGTAGTGAAGTCTTCTTCCACAGCTTTTCCTCATTGATTCTCCTTCCCCAGAACTAATACTACAAGAATAATTTTATGTCAAACTTCACCTTTCCCTACAGATGGTAGCACACTGTATACTCTGCTGTATTGCTGTTGTTAGTTGTTGAACAGGTTACCTTGGAGTTCATTCCAAATTGGCACTTAAAGCCAGTGTGGTGGCACAAGCCTATAATCCCAGCACTTGGGAGCTGAAGCAGGAGGATTGCTGCAAGTTTGAGACCAGCCTGGGCTACAAAAGTGAACTCAAGGCCAGCCTGAATTGCATAGTAAGACCCTGTCTCAAAAAGACAAAAAAAAAAAAAAAAAAGAAAAGAAAGAAAGAAAAAGAAAAAAAAATTGGCACTTAATGAGCATCCTTTTTTATGTTTTTCTGGTTGCACAATATTCCAGCCCATGGAGTTGCAATATTTCTTTAACTAGTCTTCTACTGATGGACATTTACGTTGTTTTCAATCTTTCACTATTATAAACATGCTGTAGGGGCTGGGGAGATAGCTCCGTGGCACAAGTACCTGCCTGGCAAGTGCAAGGGCGTGAGTTTGAACCCTGGTCCCCCCCCTAAAAAAAAAAAAAAAAAAAAACGCATGCTGTAAAGCTCATACACATAGTATTTTGTACATGTTCAAACTTTGGGGGAAAATTTGTAGAGAAAGGATTGCTGCATCAAAGGATGTGCGCTTCCATACCAGGGATTGAATGCAAGGTCTTGTACGTGCTATACAAATGCTTCCCTACTGAGCTAAGTTTCTGTCCTTTATATTTTATTCTGAGACGGAGGCTTATTCATTAAATCCCCCTGGCTAGTCTTGAACTACTGTCCTCATGTCTCACCCTCCTGAGTAGCTGGAGATACAGGTGTGCGTGCGCCATGATACTCCACTACTTTACTTTTTCTACTCCCCCCCACTAATTCCAATTAATTTAATCCAATTTATTCATTTTTATTTTATGAAAAAAGTAAAACAAAATTTCATAACAAGATGATAGGAGAATGACAATAGTTAATACATTGTTTATTATCTTTAAAGTAGTTACTCACAGTATAAGATATTTGCATAAAAATAATCAATATAAGCACAAAGCTATGAACCAAGAGACACTAATAGTATAACTAACTTGCATTGTTTCCCTCTTTCCCATCCTTCCTTTCTCCTTTTCCTCATCCTAGTTCCTTTTCCTTTTTAACAATTTCTTCCCATTTCAAAAATTTATTGTGCATGCTGGAGAGATAGCTCAGTAGAATAAATGCTTGTCTGGAAAGTGCAAGGGCCTGAGTTCAATCCTCGGTTCTGAAAAAAAAAAAAAAAATTATTGTGCAGTTTAGACTTTATTTATTCTTTCAGTTTCTCATACTAGGGAGACAATGTGATGTTTACACATGTGAATCTGATTTATTTTACTAATGAATATGATCTCAAGTTGCATTCATTTACCTATAAAAGTTTCAAGTTTATCTTTCTTTATGGCTGAGTACTATTACATTGCATGAAAATGCCACATTTTTTTCATCCGTTTCTCATTTGATGTGTACTTACGTTCTTTCCAAGATCTAGCTATGAGAAATTTTGCTGTTATAAACATGAATGCACATATAGTGCCATGATATGCTGTTTTTAATTTTTCTGGAAAGACACCCACAAGGGAGATAGCTGGATCAAATAGGATCTCCAATCCTAGTTTTTTTTTTGGGAATTTCCACACTGACTTCCGTAGTGGTTGTACAGTCTACATTCCCACCAATGATGGAAAAGGGTTCCTTTTTCTTCATAGCCCCTCCAGTATTTGTTATTGCTTGCTTGCTTGTTTTTTCTTTAACTAGGAATCAAACTCAGGATTTTACATTTGCCAGGCAAGTGCTTAGGCTGCTGAGCTATCTCCCTAGCCCTGGTTGATTTCTAGATGACAGCCATTCTTTCTGGAGTGAGATCAAATCTCAGTGTTGCTTTAATTTGCATTTCTCAAATGACCAATGATGTTGAACATTTTTTAATGTATTTACTTGCCATTTGTATTTCTTCATCTGAGACGTGTGTATTCATTCAGATGCCCCTTTTCTTTTTTCTTCTCTTCTCTTTTCCCCTCCTCTTCTCTGCCTCCCCTCCCCTCCCCTTCCCTTCTCTCCTTTTTTTTTTTTTTTTTTTTCCTGTGCTGGAGATCAAACCCAGAGCCTCACATATGCTAGGCAAGTGCTAGGGCAGAGCCAGCCTCGGGCCAGGATGCATGCTTGTATAATCTCGGTAGATGATGCAGTCTCGCTCTCCGGTCAGCTGTGGGCTTTTCCACGTCTCTTACTACAGTGCAGCTGAGCAGAACATTAGGTAGTTTCCCCACTAGGGCAGTTTTCCAGCAGAGAAGTCATCAAGTTGTCCCTTGGCTTTCTTTGGACCCGAAGGGTCTTGCTTCCATTTTTAGTAACCGTGCCATGGTACTAAAGTGACAAAAGGAAGGGCACAAATCTAGACTGTTTAAAAATTGTGTTCTGCAGAGAAACCAGTGGCCTGGCATCGTGAAAACACTGACCACATGTAAAGTTTTGTGCTCATCTATAATTAGCTGTGGTTTTGATTACAACCAGAAAACAAGGCTGAAGGAGCTGCTGCTGCTGTCTTTGATTAGAAATCTCATTTGAGCAAGGCAGTTCTGCAACACCCTTGGGCTGAAGCCCCCTTGAAGGGGCCTTGGTGGGATCACAGTTCAGGTTGAGCACCTACTGCCTTCTCAGTGTCCCCTCTGTGTGCCCTTGGGGACCTAAGGGCTGGAGTGGCACCACTACCCATCCGGCCAAAATTCCCACAGGAATGCCTCCCTTTTATTTCCCTAACAAATTACTCTGGTTTATCAGTTTTACAATTTTTATGATGGGGTATTATCTTGCTTTTCCACTGTGGCTTGTTCCTCACTAAAGTCATTAAAAATATTCTGTGGGCTAGAAGTGTCCTGTGGTAGAGGATGCACTTAGCTTGCAGGAGGTCTTAGGTTCCCCCCCCCCCCCCCCCCCCCCACATACTGAAAAACAAAATGTACATGGGTGTAGCAGTGCGTAACAGTGGTCCCAGGTCCTAAGGAGGCTGAGGCAGAGGCATCCTTTGAGTCCAGAGCTCAGGGCCAGTCTGGGCAATGTAGTGACACTTTTTTTTTTTCCCGGAACGAAGGATTGAACTCAGGCCCTTGTGTGTGCCAGGCAAGTGCTTATTCTACTGAGCTATCTTCCCAGCCCTTGTAGTGAGACTCTCCAAAAAACCCAAACCAAAGCAAACAGGAAAAACCTGAACCTCTAAAGACCTACCTATCCAGGAAAACCTCTGCTCTTTTGCTGGCAGTCTTCCAGCAGGAGCCTTCCTCAGGGAGATGCCCAGAGGCCGCCCCCCGCCCCCCCCCAGGCCCGTGGGGCACACACGCAGCATCCACGGGCAGCTGACACAGTGGCAAACCTCCCCTCCAGCCCAAGTCCTTTTGTGGGCTTGCTCACATTCCAAAAAAGGTAATATGAGAGTGCTGCTGAATTTAGATGCATTTTGGCTAATTTGTTTTTATTATGCATAGAAATATTGGTATAAAAAGGTGTTTCAATTATTTTCTAAGGGAGGGACCTATGTATTCTTCGCAGTCATAAAGCTTTTAAATGGAGTTATTTTTCTCGGCCTATAATCGGTCTTCCTTTTAAGTACCCCGGCAGAAAAGTAAGTTTACTGCTCCCAGCACAATGGGCCTCTTCACTTCTTAGGTTTGGGAGACCTGGGTGACCTAGGAAAGTTAATTAGAAGGTGAACAAAGACGAAGACAGAGTCGAATCCATCGCCTCTCCTTCAGCCAAAGATGCCATCCATTAATTAAGGAAATCTTTAAGGTGGCCTTTCTAGACGACACAGAAAATCTGTCGGTGGCGGTCCACAGTTTTGATCAGATTTTCCTCTCCCCCATAATGCCGCCCTTAATGGTACGAAAAGCCGAGAGCCGGGTGGGAGAGGGGCGCGGGAGGGGTGGGAAGGGCGCGCTGCAGCGCCGGTACAGTTAACCAGCCGCCGAGGTGCCGCTTTGATTCTCAGGCTGCCCGCGTGCTTGGGCCATGATGTAATCCCCATTGAGCGGCGGGCAGCCGGAGCGGGAGGCCGGCGCAGGCCGGGCCTGGCAGCCGCGGGAGGCCCGCCTTGACAGCGCGGCCGGGAATGCTGCGCCCTCACGGTCCGTCCGTCGGTCTGACCGCGTCCCGCAGGTGCTGGGGGCTCTGCTCGGTGCGGGGAGGAGCAGGCCGCGGCCCGGGCAGGCCCTTGGCGCTTGCTGCTGGCCTCAGCTCGCCCTGGCCCCATCTGCCCTTGGGTACCACAGTAGCCGTCAAGGATGGACGAGTCCAGCCTGTTCGAGCTGGAGGCGAGTCGGTGGTTGCTTGCATAGACTCGGCCTCTCTGCGCTCGGGTTCCGGCCTCCTCTTACTCGCAACTGAGCCTGCAATTTCCAATTTAGGCAGCGGAGCTTGCAGGGTTCCAGTGGGGTAGTGGGGTGCAGTGCTCATGAAGACTGTGTTTATCCTGAGCATGGAATGCTTGTATTTTTGCAATGTGGATTTTTAAAAATCTTTCTAAGCTTTTTCTAACCACCGTAAGGTGCCTTCATATCACCGTGCAGCTTTAGCCTCAAGTCCAGCACCTTTTCCGCTTCCCCATAGCACCTGCTTAGGGTGCACTGAGGACGTTAGTTTTCAATCTGCATGTCAGGATTGATTCCAAGGTTTCTGAAATTATGGGAAAATTCTATTTAAAGAACTTGGGCTGGGGAGATAGCTCAGGGGAATAAGTGCTTGCCTAGCAAGCTCAAGGTCCTGAGTTCAATCCCTGGTACCACCCAAAAAAAAAAAAGAAGAATTTGATCTTTTAAGGGGTTGGGAGATCAGTATTGTTCTCTTTCCATGACCAAAGCTTGAATAATGTGGCCTCACCCTTAGTCACATAGAAATGGGCGTGTACTTTGGCCTCCCTGACTGTTCCGATTGCTGCTTGCTAGAGAACATTGCATCTTCTTTCGCCTTCCTTCTCTTCCCTGGCAGAGTGGGAAGAGAAGCTGCCCCCTAGAGAAGAGAGGAGTGTCAGCTCAGCTCTTCACAGCAGAGAAGAAAGGACCAGACCAGAACTGCTGCTCTAAGGACAGGGGGCATTTCTGGTGGCCTCCCCTGACCAAGTCTTATCTCCTTCTGTTTCTCTTTCCCTTCCTCCCACAGGAGGCCAAACCCCAAAGGTCCAAGCAGGGCCACAGAAGCCCAGCCAGCAGCCCTTTTAGTCAAGTGTCTCTCCTTTCCCAGCTGTGGGCAAGGCACACAAGGAACAGTAAGTGCCCCACGTTTCCAAAAGTGAGCCAAATGATTGTGCGCTGAGTCAGGGCCGACATAAATTCTGAAACATAAGCCCCAGCTCTATTTGTCAACACGATCATTCTCATATGCAAAGAATCTGTTTTCCCCCAAAGCCCTGTGCCTAAGACATCACAGTTTTATTTCATGAGTGCTCAGCGCCTCCTGTTAAGCGGCTTGATATGTGTAAGTGGTGAAAGCTAAGAGTAGAGGGAGGTTCTCGTGACTAACCTAGGTGACTCTGATTAATTACATGGATGCTGAGAAGAGACCCAGGGCCTCCTGCTCACACTGATCACAGAGCCCCAGCCCCAGCAGGAAGGGACTCTGCTGTTGGAGCTGACTGGGGCTGGGGCACACCAAGTGCCTCTGTGTGGCTTTTCTGTGTCACTAACCTTGCTTGCTGAGGTCCTGTGTCTGCCCTACCTTGCTGCACCTTAGAATCATCTAAGGCGCTTTTGAAATTCCCAATACTTGAGCTACTACATCTTGGACCCATTCCATAAGAATTTTGGGGTGTGAGGCTGGAGTGGGGCATGTTTTTAGAGCTCTCCAAGGGTTTTTATTTGATATCTAAAACTAAAGGATGTACAGGAGTGAGAACTGTGAAGGTTCAGCTTTCCTGGACCCAGAGGTGCAGTCAAAACATCACTCTGTGTGCATCTGTGAGGATGCATCTATTCAAGGCTAGGGCTGGAATCAGTGGACCAGTACAGGGCCCTTGTGCCTTGGGTGGGCCTTACCCAAGCAGCTGAAGGCCTGAAAAGAACAGAGAAGCTGACTGACCTAACAGGAATAAGAGGCTCTTCTGCCTGACTGCCTTTGACCTGAAGCATTTTTTTTTCCTGCCTTTGGACTTAAACTAAAATTTCAACCCTTGAGTCCGTTGACTTCCACACTAAAGCTCCCCAGGCAGCTCTTCTGGGTTCAGCTTGTTCACTGCAGATCTTGGCTCTTGTCAACCTCCATAACTTCGTTGTTCACTGTCAGTCTCTCATCGCCACGCCAACACAGAGGTTTGTTATAATATGTGCCTAACAATGTGGAGCCATCTTTGGAATTGGCAATGCTTGGATACTAGAAGAGTTTAAAGTATACTCTAGACAAAGTCTAGCTTGCCATGGTGGGACTGTTGGTAGAACTATGGGCTGTAAAGGCAAATCTGGTGGAGACTCAGAAGAGGAAAGGTGGGGAACAAGCCATCTCTTCCCAGAAAAACACAGATTGCAATGGACAAGGATGATGGCAGAACTGGGGCATTATGATGAGAGGACCTGGGGACAGGCTGTTGGAAAGTGGGTGAAATATGGTCCTTGTTATAAAGAGGCAAAGAGTTTGGCCAACCTGTGTTCTCTGTTTTGACAAAAGTAGAACTTGCAAGCAATGGAATGGGATATTTAGCAGAGGAGGTTTCTAGGCGAAGTATTGGAGGTAAAGATTGAGTCCTCCTTACTGCTTATACTAAGATGATAAGAGAGATATTAAAGAAGAAAGTAAGTGAAAAGAAACCAAGTTGAAGATCTGGAGAAACCTCAGCCTATTCCTATTGCAAAAGTTGAGGAGTCTTGTTCTGAAAAGCTTCCCCACGTGAGGCTAGGTGGTGGTTTATTTTGGAGAATGATACAGGTATGCAGCACTGGTCTAAGCAGCAACAGAGATGGGATTACAGCAGCAGGAACACTGCCAGGTGTGGGCCAAGGAAGGCTGTGAGTGTGTGAGTTACTGTGGGAACAGTGCAGAAGTCTTCAGGGCTGCCTCTGTCAGAGCAGGCAACGCTGGACTGCAGAGGGGCCTGGAAGTCAGCATGCACTGGACTGTCCCAGAAAGGCATGCTGAGGGCACCCTCTGAGCCACAGTGCTGTGCTCCACACCCTGAGTCCAGCGGCTTAGACTTGCCTCAGGGTGTGTGTGTGTGTGTGTGTGTGTGTGTGTGTGTGTGTGTGATCCCCTTTCTTTTCTGTTTCTCTTGGGGCTAGGGACATGTATCTACCCTGTGTCTGTCCCATTGCTGCATTCTGGAGGTAAACCATTGGATTCTACACTTTTATTACTGGAGAGGAACTTGCCTCAAGGTGAGCTGTATGTTGAGTTTCATCTGCAACTGATTTAGAGGATAGATGAGATTTGGGATTCTTAAACTTTGGAGTTGATGCTGGATGAGCTAAGGCTTGGAATTATTTCTTTCTTTTTTTTATTGGTACAGTGGATCAGCT
>PVKN010010065.1:0-23081 GCA_004027915.1 Capromys pilorides
CTTAAATGTGTAGACCCTACTCCTCTCTGGGACTGCCTGCCATCCCTACTTCTACTGCCTATGTCAATGTCCCCTTAGCCCCCTGCCCCTTTCCTTGGCTCACTAAATTGTCTCATTCAGGATAAGAACAATGCTTATTTACTCTACAAATAATAAAGATGGGAGCTAGGGATTTAGCTCAGTGGTAGAATGTTTGTCTAGCAAGCTGGAATCCCTGGATTTGGTCTGTAGCACCAGAAAAGACAAACAAAAAAAAAACTAAAAAAAAAAAAATAATAATGCCGTGCCAGCCCCATCCCTGGTGTGCTCTAAGACAGTGATTGAGACTGGGTGTAGGGGTGCATGCCTGTAATCCCAGTACTTGGGAGGCTGAAAACAGGAGGATCACTATGAGTCCAGTCTATGTTGTTAGACCATATAGACCCTGTACTAAACACATTGATGATAATAATAATAATAATAATAATAATAATAATAATAATAATGGCAGAACATGAAGGACTAGAAAAAGTAGAAGTTTTAAAATGACAATAGAGGGCTGGTGAGATGGCTTAGCGGTCTAAAGTGCGAGCGTCGGGAAGTTTAGGCCACCACGCAGGGACCGCAGCTCGATCCCAGGCCCCACATGCCGCGCCGCCCCCCACCCCACAGGGAAGGCTGAGCCGGCCATAACACAAACAAATATGTAATGTGGTTGAAGAAAATAAAATAAACTTTTAAAAAATAAAATGACAATAGAAAAAAAAATAAAATGACAACAGAAGGCATAGGGCAAAGACAGTATCGCTGTGTAGACTGCAACAAACACAAAGTGAGTGAAGTTCAAATAGGTGATTCCCTAGAAGCACAAGAATGTCCCGTTAGCTGCAATGTACCTATTGTACCTATTTGCTATAAAGTAGAGAAATGCTGAATATAGTGAAGAGATATTGACTAAACACTAAAATAAAATTATTGCCATAGACCTTTTCCTTAAATCTGTGTGCGTACACGTGTGTGTGCTTGTGTGTGTGCATGTGTGTGTGTGTGTGTGTGGTGTGTGTGTTACCGGACATTAAACCTAGGGCCTTCATACCACACTATATCTCCAAAGCCTTTTAAAAATATTATTAATAATAATAATAATAATAATTATTATTATTATTATTATTATTATTTTATGGTAGTACCAGGGATTGAACTCAGGACCCTGCCCTTGCCAGGCAGGTGCTTATTCTGAGCTATCTCCCTGGCCCAGGCCTTTTTTAAATTTCGAGGCCAGGTGTCTCTCACTAAGTCACTTAATTGCCCAGCTGGGGTGGAATTTGCAATCTTGTGCACTCAGTCTGCTGAATGCTGGGATTACAGGTACCACCATGCCCAACTTCCCTGTGTCCTTTCCCTCAGCACGTGAGTGACAGGCTCCAGTGCACTGCCCACAGGAAGCCCAGGGCACAAGTGATGGCCGCCTTGTTCACATCTACCTCATTCCAGGTGAGCATTGTTTTTAGAGTGTGAAGTTTGTCTTAACCAGTGATGTCCTTGGCAAACACTGTGAGATAACTGGTGTGGGGTGCTGACAACAGAGGAGGGGTGACTCAGATTCTTCTGCAGTTGCCTCAGTATGCTTCTGTTCCCCTTGCTCCCTGATGTCCACCTAGTGCCACCCCTAGGGCTACAGCAAAGTCTTGTTATTTCAGGCCCACGTGACCTTTGAGGATGTGGCTGTGCTGCTTTCCCCGGATGAGTGGGGATGCCTGGGCCCTGCTCAGAGAGGCCTCTACAAGGATGTGATGCTAGAGACCTACAGAAACCTGGTCTTTCTTGGTAAGGCTCCTGAGCAACCTTTATTGCGGGAGTGCCCTGGGGTTTGGGGCTCTGTAGTACTTGGATTGTATCCTCACTCTTTGGGCCCACAGATGGCAATGCTGCTCTGGCAGACCCAGTCTTAGAAGAGGGTGGGTGGTTCAGGGACCTTTCTACGTAAGCCCACCTTTTCTCTGACCTCTTGCCTCTGACTGAGACAGACCTTCGGGGAGCTTGGCTTCTGGTTTATAGCATTCCTGAATTCAGTTCTTTTTTTTTTTTCTTTGTCTTTTGGAGACAGGGTCTCACTATGCAGTTCAGGCCGGCCTTGAGCTCACTTTTGTAGCCCAGGCTGGTCTTGAACTTGCACTGATCCTCCTGCCTCAGCCTTCTAAATGCTGGGATTACAGGCGTGCACCACCACACCTGGCTCCTGAATTCTGTTCTTGGTCTCAGACTTCCATCCTCATGACAACCTTCAGCTTACTCCAAGCCCCTCCAGAGAGTGTCTGGGCTTTCAAACCCTTTGTCTGTGCTTCCTGCCCTTGCATCCTCAGTGCAGGGTGGCACGCAACACAGATTTGTATCCTTGGTACCAACCCCAGGCTCTGTCTCCTTCCAGGAGCGGGATCTGCAGGTTCTAAGCCTGCAGTGATATTGCAGCTGGAGCGAGGGGATGAGCCATGGGTCCTGAACACAGAGGAAGCTGAGGGGAGAAGGCCTCTGAGAGTCAGCAGCTCAGGTGCGTGAGGGAAGCTGCTCCCCCAATTCAGTCACTAAATGAACATTTGTTGGGGTCATGGTATCTAGTTAATTGTTCAGGAATTTGAGGGAATTTGCCTCAGGATTAGATGGGCCGGCCTAGAGTGTGACCTCTGCTGTTGTCCAGGTTAACTTGGCTAGCCTTCCTGCCTTAGCAGGAGATTCTTGAGCAACAGCTTCTAGGAAGGCTGTGGAGGCAGTGGTGCAGAGCACAGTGAAGGCGTCCCAGGCGCAGTGTGTGAATGTAGGCCAGGAGTGCTGCGGGGTGCCTTGGGCCTGGGAGACCTCAAATCCTGTTCTCAGGGCTGTCGTACAAGGAGGGTCTGGCTAGGGTGTGTGATGGAGACCATCACTTCATTCTCCTCTTTTTTCTATTTTCATTTCAATGAGCTCACTTAGCTGTAGGCTATTGTAAGAAAATCTGAGGAGACGGATCACCGTGAATTGTACTGTGCAGACATAGTTGTATTCTAGAATATTTCCTGAGCACTTGGGAGGCTGCATCAATTGGATCACTGAATTCAAGGCTAGCCTGTGGTACATAGTGAGTTAAAGGCCATCTTGGACTACATAAATAGACTCTGTCTCAAAAAGAAAGAAAGAATATTTCCTGTTCCCTTTTCCACACCCACGCATGAATACCATTTCATGTGTGCATTTGCATACATGTATGGTAGGCAGTCCTCTACCAGTGAGTTATATCTCAGCACCAAGGACTGCTTCTTAATAGCAAAGACTGTGTGACCTAGTGTGCTGCTGAATGTGTCCACTTCTGTGCACTTGAGCATTGGTCAGGCTTTCAGGAGAAGTGCCAACAGGAGGTCCCATCTTCTTTTGCTGCCATGATAGCTGTAATGATCATGCTTTTGCCTGTGTCTGTTGTTGTCCCAAGAAGGAGCTGCTAGCTAGCTCAAAGGACTTGTATTCTTGTGAATTTGCTCTTTTTCCCGTTTGAGAACAAGAAAGACAGTGTTAGAATTTATTTGAGAAAGTTAAAGTGCAGAGGTGAAGAGTAAGGGAGAAACTGACTCTTCAGAGCAAGATTAGGCTAAGTAAAAAAGGAAAAAACAAGATAAAAGAACACCCTGGAGGGGACTGGGGAGATAGCTCAGTGGCACAAGTGCCTGCCTGGCAAGTGCAAGGTCATGAGCTTGAATCCCGGTTCTGCAAAAAAAAAAAAAAGAACACCCTGGAGAAAGCATGGTGGGTTATCGTGAAGGAAAGCCACAATAGCCAAATTTGCTTATTTGTTTTTTATTTTTATTTTTTGTATTTTAGGGAAGGGTCTACAGGGTATTGAGGGTCTCACTACTAGATTGGACTTGTAGTGATCCATCTGTTTACAGCCTCCCAAGAGCTAGGATTACAGACGTGCACCACCACACCCAGTCTTAAGTGCCTCTCAGTGCTCCTTGGGGGCGAGACCAGTGTGGCAGGCCTGGGGATCAAACCCAGGCCCCTGTACCTGCTTGCAGGCTTTTTAATCCACTGAACTATTTGGCCAGCCCTCAGATTTGCTTATTTGAACATACTTATAGAACTAAGACAAATCCACAATTAATTTTTATAAATAACTTTTCCAGGTCAAAATGTAGACTGTGGGGCCAGAGAGATAGCTCAGTGGCACAAGTGCCTGCCTGGCAAGTGCAAGGTCATGAGTTTGAACCCTGGTCCCGCCAAAAAAAAAAAAAAAAAAAAAAAAAAAAAAAAAATATATATATATATATATATATATATATATATATATACACACACACACACATACATACTGTGTCCAAATTCTAGGAGCCCTTGGGCCTATGTCATTTTTTTAGTGCTCTCTACATAGGTCACAAGAGGATGCTTTTCTATTTCTGTTTGTCTGGATTAATGCAGAGGATTTTCTGTTGAGCCTTGTGAGAGGTACTCATGTTTCACGTAGCAGCAGTTGGGTCTGTTCTATTGCCAGTTTTCTATCATATGACTATGTTAAAATTTATTTTCCCTTTTACTCAGAGAGGACATTTGGTTGTCTCCAGTTCTGTGGTCTTGTGCACATCTCTGTCAGGCACATAAGGACTGTGTTTCTCATGAATTCTCCTGGGAGTAGTTTCTGGGTCACAGGACCTGCCCTGAGCAGTTTAAACAGTGCTACCAAACTACCTTTGAAAGTAGCAATCATGTACACATTCCTGTAGCATTGGGGGACCCCACTATTTGCAGTCTTACAGACACGCAAGCTACTAGGGTTATGCTGCGGGGAGGCAAGACAGGTGTAAAAAGAACTGAGAATCCTCTAAGAACTGAGAAGGGTGAAAGTGGCCATCCCAAGCCATTTGCATCTGACACCTACTGTTGACTATTGGGCTGAATGTTTGGTGGTCAATCTGGTATTTAACTCCATATTAATGCTTGTGAGTGTAATATAGTAGCCTTGGCATATTCTGATTTTTGTATGGGGAACTAGAAGCTTAGAAAGCTAAGTTGCCTCAGATCTTTCACCTAGGAAGTGACAGCCAGAGTTGGTCAGTTCTGAGTATGGCTGCATGTCTGAGGGGCTTTACAGCGAGACCCTGCCCGGATACTTCTCCATGTCTACCTTTGGGCAGTAGCTGCCTAGGAGAGCTCAGAGGTATTGGGAAAGGAAGAAGGAAAGGATAGAGGTTTGAAGGCACCAGAGAGCCTTTGACATAGGTGTCTTAAGGTAGCCCCAGTCCTCCAGGAAGAGCCTTAGGAATGGATGTGAAATACTAAGGAGAGCCAAGGGGTCCAGCCTACATGTGCTATGCCTTCCTTCTGCAGGTTGGCACAAGCTTGTCCCTCTGTCCTCTCAGGGAGGCAGATGATTTTCCTGCCACTGATTTTTTAGGTATCTTTAAACTCACTTGGCGTTAGTGTCTCTATTGGATTTTATCTATGACTTTCCCTCGCTCTTGTTTCCATGGTGCTGGGCTTTGTCTGAGGGACAGATGTCATCCTCATCTCAGGATGAGGGCTCACACTGCCACATGACTAAGGCCCTGGTCTTAAGTCTCTGAGCTCCAGGTTGCATTTCTGTGGTGCTGCTGTGACTTTGGAAGTGATTGACCTGGTGTCCCCTGGGGTCATCAGCATCTTTGTATCTTCTATAATCAGAACAACTGACCCTTGGGTGTTTTGTTTTTTTCAGCTTGTGGGCCCAGGACTGCGCATACATTGATGACTTCAAAGGAGGCAGTTGGTGGACAAGAACTGTATCAGCTCAGTGGTACTGGTCACCAAGAACAGAGGCCAGAAGAAGACCATGGCTGTGTCAAGGAGCCAGAGAAGAGCTTGGACAAGCTAACATGGCAGATAGGCCCTGGTCCAGGCACCCTGACCAATGAGGAGAGCAGCCAGGACACTTGGGGAAGGCTTAGGTTGGGGATAGGACCTTTCATTGATCAGAGGCCTCACAAATGTGATACATGTGAGCAAAGTTTTGAGCAAAGATCGTATCTTAACAACCATAAGCATGTGCATAGGTCAAAAAACCCAAAGACCATTCATAATTCTGTGGAGTTTTTCAAGCCACACTTAGTTGTTAGGGAAGATCAGAAAATTTCTCCTGGGAAAACATTGCATTATTGCGGCCACTGTGGGAAGACATTCAGGTATAGTGCTAATCTTATGAAGCACCAGCGACTTCACAGTGAAGAAAAGCCCTACAAGTGTGATGAGTGTGGGAAAGCCTTCAGCCAGAGCTGTGAGTTCATCACCCACCAAAGGATACATTCTGGTGAGATTCCCTACCGGTGTGGGGAGTGTGGGAAGACATTTAATCAGAGGCCCAACCTCATGAAGCATCAAAGGATTCACACTGGAGAGAAGCCCTATAAGTGTGCTGAGTGTGGTAAACACTTTAGTGCCTATTCCTCTCTTGTTTATCACCAGAGAATACACACTGGAGAGAAACCCTACAAATGTAATGACTGTGGAAAAGCCTTCAGTGATGGCTCTATTCTTATTCGACATCGACGGACTCATACTGGAGAGAAGCCATTTGAGTGTAAAGAATGTGGCAAAGGCTTTACTCAGAGTTCCAACCTTATCCAACATCAGAGAATTCACACTGGAGAAAAACCCTACAAATGTAATGAATGTGAGAAAGCCTTCATCCAGAAAACCAAACTTGTTGAACATCAGAGAAGCCACACTGGAGAAAGGCCCTATGAGTGTCACGACTGTGGCAAAGTCTTCAGCCAAAGCACACATCTCATCCAGCACCAGCGGATCCACACGGGGGAGAAGCCCTACAAATGCAGTGAGTGTGGCAAGGCTTTCCACAACAGCTCTAGGCTCATTCACCACCAACGCTCACACCATGGAGAGAAGCCGTACAAATGTAGTGACTGCAAGAAAGCCTTCAGCCAAAGCTCCTACCTGGCTCAGCACCGGAGGATCCATACAGGAGAAAAACCCTACAAGTGCAGTGAATGTGGGAAGGCCTTCCGGCATAGTTCCAACATGTGTCAGCACCAGAGAATCCACCTCCGGAAAGGCTTCTCCCCATGACAGTGGAGGAACATCTGTGAAGGCAGAGTCCTGATGTGCATGTTCTCGGATCTTACTAACTCTTCACCATGTTTTCACAGGGTGGAATGGTATTTATATCTAATAAAGAAACCTCTTTTCTTAAACCAAAGGGAATGCATATTTTTTTAAAAAAAAAAAAAACCAATAGAGTGCACAAAAAAATAGGCTCCTGTAGTCACTGCCACTTAGGAAAAGAGGAGTCATGTTGCTGATTTAGAATGTTTTCTTTCAGAAACACTAGAGAGCATTTTAGGAAGAAAACATGCCTGGTATGATGCTACCAACAGTCCCTGCATTGGAAGACTAAGGCAGAATGTCTGCTTGAGCTCAGGAGTTTAAGACCAGCCTGAGCGACATAGTAAGACTTTGTTTCCCCCCGAAAAGAAAGGAAAATACTTTTATATATATCATCACAACACCTAGTACCTTCTGGTTTGCTATGTTTCAGTGCCAAAAATTTCACACTGCAGAGAACATGTGGCTATGTTTTTGCATATTGTAAATAAAATGAACATGTCATTTGTACTTTTTCATGTCACCAAAGTTGATGCTGCTTTTTTTTTTTTTTTACTGTGGTAAAATATACATAAAAAAATTTACCACTTTACCCATTTTAAAGTATACAGCTTGGTGACATTAAACACAGTGTCCTATAACTATTACTACTCTCTATGCTGATAACCTTAATTCCATTTTTCTATGAATTTGCCTATTTGGAATCATACATGACCTTTTATGTCTAGCATAGTTGATTTAGTATAATTCTCCCTCACCTTCCTCCTCCCTCCCTCCCTCCCTCTCTCCCTCCTTCCCTTCCTCCCTCCATCTGTCTATCTCTCTGTCTCCCTCTGTCTTTTTGAGACAGTGTTGCTATACAGTTCAGGTTGGCCTTAAGCTGATTTTGTAGCTTAGGCTGGTCTCGAACTTGCAGTGATCTACCCTGCCTCAGCCTCTCAAGTGCTGGGATTACAGACATGCACCACTGTGCCCAGCAAACACTATGTTTTCAAGGTTTGCCATGGTACAGCCTGTGTTAGAATTCCATTTCTCTTCACAAATAAATAATATTCCACTGAATATTGCCACATTTTATATTTTCTACCATTTATTGCTGGATACTTCAGTGTTTATGCCTTTGAGACTGTGTGAATAATCTTGGTATGAATATTAGTATATAAATGTTTGAAATTCTGTCTTTAAGCACTTCTGGGTAAAATCATCAAATCATTCAATTCCCGCCCCCCCCCCCCAAATCATATTGTGATTATTTGTTTAACTTTCTGAGTGGCCCAACTTTTACATTGCAACTGCACTATAAATCCCTACCAGGAGTACACAAGGGTTCCAGTTTTTCTACATGTTACTGTCTTTTTTTGATAATAAGTATTCTTTTTTTTTATTTTGAAACATTTATTTATTTATTTGTTTGTTTGTTTGTTTATTTTATGGCTGGCTCAGCCTGCCCTCGTGATGGGGCTGGCGTAGCACGTGGTGCCGGGGATTGAACCGCAGTCCCTACAGTTGCCTGAGCTTTCCTTTTTTTTTTTTAAATTTTTATTTATTTATTTGTTTGCTTGTTGTGTTTGTTTGTTTATTTATTCATTTTGTGGCTGGCTCAGCCTGCCCTGGTGGTGGCGCTGGCGCAGCATGTGGTGCCGAGAATCGAACCGCAGTCCCCGCAGTTGCCTGAGCTTTCCTAAGCAGGCGCTTTAGACCACTGAACCATCTCGCCGGTCCTGATAATAAGTATTCTAATAGATGTGCAGTGATATTTTTTTATATATATTTAGTACAGGGTCTCACTACACAAATGGTATTCATGGTGAGCCTCCTCTATCCCAAGCACTGGGATTATAGGTGCACAGTCTCAGTTGCTGTCTTAGCACACCCCAGGGACAGGGCTGGCACAGCAAGCCAAGGATGGAACCCAGTCATGTGCCTGCCTAAGCAGATGCTATAATCTGTTGAGCTATCTGGCCAGCCAATATTGTGGTTTTTATTTGTGTTTCTTTTAAAAAGTATTTGTTACAGGGTCTCACTATGCAGTTCAGACTCAGTGATCCTCCTGTCTCAGTCTCCCCCATGCTGGGATTATGGGTGTATACCACCACACCCAGTTTGGGGTCTGGCACAGCGCTCCCAGGGTTCTAGGGCAGCATGGCATGCATTATCAGAGATTGAACTTGGGCCCTTGCGCTTGCCAGGCAGGTACTTAGACCACTGGGTTTCTGTCCAGCCCCAGATCATGTTTTTATTGAAGTATTTTCTTCTTAGCTAGATGGGCATTCCACAGCACTACTGCTGATGTCATCTATGATGTCATGAAGTGTTGGATGTCCACATTTCTGTCTGTCTTGACTGTCTGACTGTCTGACTGTCTGTCTGTCTGTCTGTCTGTCTGTCTGTCTGTCTGTCTGTCTATCTGTCTATCTGTCCTGGGGATTGAACTCAGGACCTTGTCATGCCAGTCAGGTGCTTATGCCACTGAGCTGTTTCCCTGGCCCAGGATCTCTTTAATAATTCTAGAAAGTTCTCTGGCTAACGACCAGTGCTGCACCTCTGGGGCACTTGACAGTCTCGTCAAGAGTGATATTTCCACTGTATCTAATCTTTTCCTACCTCTTTCTATCTCTTGGTGGCTCCTTGAAGGCTTTGATGATCAGGGCAGAGGCAGAAGGTAACACCGCAATCTGAGCTTGTCTGTTTGGAATGATCAGTTTCACTGTAATCCTCAGACCCTTCCAGTTGCTTTAGTGATGTCATTACCCATTTTGTAGACAGATCCAAGGGACTGATCTTGGGGGCCAGGGCAGACATGATGCCAAGTTTCTCACCAGTGTACCTCGGGTCCATGACTTCGATCTCTTTGGGGTCGACCTTGGTTGGCATGGTGGAAGCAGCTGGTGTTAGATGAACCTAAGAAAGTTGCACCTTAGCCTCCTCCTAGCCAAAAGCTTTATTTGCATTTTAAATGAACAGAAAGTAATGATATTGAACATGTTTTTAGTTTTTCTTGACCATTTTTTATATTCAGAAAAATGTCTATTTAAAACCTTTGTCCATTCTTTTTTCCATTGAGGATTAAACCATCCTTACCTGAAAATAAAATAAAACCTAGGGCCTTTATACTGAGCTATATCTTTATTCCTTTTTCTTTTCTTACTGAAGTTTTCATTTTAAAACAGGCTAGGCTTAAACTTATGTTCCTACCACAACCTCAGCAGTAGGATTACATGTGTAACCCCATAGCCAGCTCTGCCCATTTTTAAATTGGATTTTTTTGGTACTGGGTCTCACTACGCAGCTCAACTCAGTGTGATCCTCCTGTTTCCTGCCTCCCAAGTGCTGGGATTATAGGTGCACCACTGCACCCAGACTCCATCGCCGGCTCAGCACACTGGAGAGTGGGGCCGACATGGCAGGCAGGGCCAGGAACCGAACCCTGGCCTCTGCGCTTCCCTAAGCAAGTGCTTAGTCCACTGAGCTATACCACCGACCCCTTCATTGTTGAACTGTAGAAATTCTCTAAATATTTTGGCTATTTAGTGCTTAGTAGATACACAATTTGAAAATACTTTTTACCCACTTGTATATTGTCTTTCACTTATTAACATTCTTTTTTTTTTTTTTTTTAATTTTTATTTATTTATTTATTTATTTATTTGTTTGTTTGTTTGTTTGCTTGTTGTGTTTGTTTCTTTATTCATTTTGTGGCTGGCTCAGCCTGCCCTGGTGGTGGCGCTGGCGCAGCATGTGGTGCCGGGGATCGAACTGCAGTCCCCGCAGTTGTCTGAGCCCTCCTAAGCAGGCGCTTTAGACCACTGAACCATCTCACCGGCCCTTGTCTTTCACTTATGATGGTGTCCTTTGATACATTAAAGTTTCAATTTTTCAGTGCTGGTGAGATAGTTCAGTGGTCTAAAGCGCCTGCTTAGGTAAGCTTGGGCAACCGCAGGGACCGTGGTTCGATCCCCAGCATCACATGCTGTGCCAGCCCCACTCCCAGGTCAGGTTGAGCAGGCCATAATATAAAGTTTAAAAATAATAATAAAATAAAGCTCATATGACTACTTGTAAAAAAAAAAAAAAAAGTTTCAATTTTCATTTCAGTACTGAGGATAGAGCCCAGAACTTTTGCACTGAGCTACATCTTCAGATTTTTTTTTTCTGATTTTGAGGCAGTCTCACTAAATTGTCCAGTCTAGTCTTGAGCTTGTAATCCTTCTGCCTTACCTTCTAGAGTACTGGAATTATGTCATGTGCCACAGCACTTGGCCAGAATTTTTAATTTTGATGAAATTGAGTTCATTGCTTTATTCTTTTGTTTCTGTGCTTTGGGTGTCATATGCAAGAAATCATTGGCAAGTCCAAGGTAAAGACACTTTTCCACTATGATTTCTTCGAAGAATTTTAGTGCTCCTCCTGTCTCAGTCTCCTCAGTGCTGGGATTACAGATGTGCACCACCATGCATTAGGAACCTGGGATAGAACCCAGGACCTTGCGCCTGCCAAGCAGGCACTTAGACCACCGAGCTATCTCCCCAGCGCTGTTCAAAGAATTTTATAGACATGTGTCTCAGTTGGTTTTTGGAACATTTTTGAGCCAATTTTTGTGTATGGCATAAAAAGGCAAACTACATTCTTCTGAATGTGAATATTCAGTTTTCCCACCAGTACTTGTTGAATAGACTTTCCAAATTGAATGACATCGTCATCAGCTTGGGAAGCCACAGCAAAATACTACAGACTGGGTGTCCTACAAAACAGAAATTTCTCATTTTATGGAGGCTTGAAACTCCAAGATCAAGATGCCATCCTGAGCTCTACTGAGGGTTCTCTTTTTGACTTGATGTAGGTTCCTTGCTCCATGACCTCACATGGCAGAGGGAGATTTCTGTTATCTCTTTTACAAAAGCAAGCTCTATTTTTATTTTGAGACAAGGTCTTGCTGAATCCCCCAGGTTGGGCTTGAATTTATGATCCCCCTGCCTCAGCCTCCCCAGAAGGCTGAGATCACAGGTGTGGGCTACCATGCCCAGGCACCTCATTTAATCTTTACTACCTCCTCACTAGCCCTCAATCCAAAAATATTTACATGAATTTGGGAGGATACAGACAGTCCATAATAAGTAATTTTGGCACTCTTGTCAAAGGTCAACTACTTATATATCTAAGGGTTTATTTCTGAGCTCTTGGTTGTAACTCTTTCTTCTATATCCATTCAGAATGCTTGTAAACCGTGGTTTGTGGTTTGATCCTCAGAGTTTCACATAATGGCCTGGTACCCAGTATGACAGTGTTATAGTTTGCTCTTAAAAATTAGGCCTACGCTGGGCATGACGCTGCATGCCTGTAATCCAAGCATTTGGAAGGCTGAGGTAGGTGGATTGTCATGAGTTTGAGGCCAGCCTGGACTACAAAGTGATACCCTATCTCAAAATAAAGTAAAATAAGGTAGGGCCTAGACAGTGATGGCAAACCTTTCAGTGGCCGAGTACCCAAATGCAACCCCAACCCCACTTCTGTATCGCAAAATATCAACATTGCAGTTATATCTAAACACTGAGGTTTTAGTTTAGAAAAGACTGTTATCTAGTGCTTGCCTGCTAGGGTGACTTGGGTGCCAAAGAAGGACTCTTGTGTGCCTCCTGCAGTTTATGTGCCAAAGGTTCACCACCACTGACCTAGTATAAGTGATAAAGTTGTAGGAAAAACCATCATCAGAAGAGACCTGGGACCTCCCTTGAGTCCTTCTACATGTGCTGCTTTCTTTCACACGTGCTGCTAAAATTGTGATGCTGTCTACCATGAGGCCCTGGCCAAGCCCAGCAGAAGCAGCACTGTGCTCTTGAAGCTCCAGAACTGTAAGATTTAAACCCTCATTTGCTTATAAATTACTAAGCCTAAAGTATTATATTATAGTAACACAAAATGAATTAAGAGAGGATTGGTACTGAGAATAGTGTTTATAATGGTATCTGAAACCGTGGAAGTAGCTTTGGAGCTCGTTAATGGGCAGAGGCTGGAAGAATTTGGAGAAGGAGGCTAGAAAGACTGGAATGTTGTAGATTTGTGGGAAGTTTTGGTGAGGGCTTATAAGATAAGGAGTGAGACATTCTTAAGAGATTGGCTGAATGGACAAGATCAAAATGGTGATAGAGTATCAATTATTGTGAATGTACTGCTAACGTGTTTTGAAACTGTCACATTGTAATTTCTTATTAAAAGTAATTTAAAAAAGATTTAACTGACCTTGTTGAATACAAAAGTTACATTTTTTTGTTAATAGATCTTGCTTTATCTTTTGTCTTAACCATCCAGCAAAAAAGCCTAACCATATGGTATAAAAAGTAAAGCCATATTAATATACTGAGCTCAAGTCAACAGCTTCTGACATTGCCAGTTCTGCTGATAACCCACTACTATCATGGACTATTGAACTATATATACAGCTACTGTCTCTTAGTTTAATGAGAAGAAAGATTTATACTTATAGTGTTTAGATAAGATATCACATCTGCATCTTGCACTCTGCACAACTACTATGAAGACAATAATATGCAATGTATTAGTTATTGCATCTGTTCTACTAACCTGTTGTGAAACTGTCTCATTGCTATTTCTTTCTCATTAAAATGAATAAAATAAGAATAAATAAATATTTTAAAAAGGTGATAGAAATGACCAGCCTAGAGCCGGTGAGATAGCTCAGCAGACTAAGTGCCTACCTAGGCAAGCACAGGGCCGAGGGTTTGATCCCCAGTACAGCATGCCACACTGGCCCTGCCCCCGGGTGCACAGAGTTGAACAATCCACCTAGACTGGGCGTGGTGGTGCAAGCCTGTAATCCTAGTACGGGGAGGCTGAAAGTAGGAGGATCAGTAGGAGTTGGAGTCAGATGGCCATCCTACTGCAAACTGGGCAAAGCAAAGCAGAACGGAAAGCTTTGGAGAATTCAAGGCCTGGTCAGGAAAAGATTTCTTTCTTTTTTTTTTTTTGCGGGATGGGGGTTCAAACTCACGACCTTGCACTTGCCAGGCAGGCACTTGTGCCACGGAGCTATCTCACCAGCCCCCAGGAAAAAATTTCTAAATATTTAAAAAAAAAAACACAAGGGAGGGCTGGCAAGATGGCTCAGCCATCTAAAGTGCCTGTTTAGGCAAGCTTAGGCAACCACAGAGACCGCGGTTCGATCCCCGGCACCATACGCTGCGCCAGCCCCAATCCCTAGAGCAGGCTGAGCCAGCCAGAATATAAAAAAACAAAAAACACAGAAGTGTGACTCAGATTACTATGAGTAGAAACAGACAGGCCTCTGTGCATCAAGATGAAGAGAGCTCCTGGGCATTTCAGAAATTTGCAGTCCACCTCTCGTTTCATAGGGCCACAGGCCTGGAGGGCCGAATGGTTTGGGGGAACAGGTCTGGGGTGCGCTCCACAGATTCATTGCCGAGGGTGCCTTGGGATCCAGCCTCCTGCTTTTTGTAAAGTGTGCTGTAACTCTACTGTAGTTTGGTTGGGTCAAGTATGTCTTTTTTTTTTTAAATAAGATTTTATTGGTACATTTTACATATGCAAACTGATCACATTCATCATAGAGAATGTGTACTTGTACATGATATAACTTGTTTTGTTTTTTTCCCCCATTCCCTACTGTCCTTCAACCCATCCTTCCCTCCCCATTTACAAAAGCTTTGTTTCCATTTTTTCCCTCTTTTTCTTATTTTTGGGGAGTTGGGTCTAGTACGTCTTATGCCACCACTCTGCAGGGAGCAATCAACAGACCTTGGCGCATTCGGATGGTGCTGACTGGGCTGGGGTGCAGATGCAAGCAGGATGCAGTCACAGTGCCCCACTGCGGCATCAGAGGGAGGCCTGGCAGGGCAGGCAGAGGCTTGCGCTGTAAGGTGAGGCTACTGCAGAGGATCTTCACAAAATACCTGGTTGAGCGATGGGAGCAGGACTGCTGCTCTTGAAACCCTAGAGAGGTAAATTCTTTGGTGGTATGCAGAGCCCAACCAGGAAAGCCGTAGGCATTGGCCTCCAACCTGGCAGCCATGTGAATTGTAGCCAGCACACCCGTGGGCACAGGCCTGTCTTCTAGGAGTGTGCTTTCCTTGGGACTGCCCAGCTGAGCCCGTGTAGGCAGTCATCATCATGTGGAATAAGGTGGGTCGCACAGCGCTTAGCACAAACTGGCATATGTTGTGTTTTGTGATGGGCCTCTGAGCCTTTTCTAAGCTTCCAACAGGGTTTTCTTGATTTGGAAGTGCTTGCTCATGCCCTGTGGTCACTGTTCTGTAAGATCTTTATGCCAAAATTACTGATCTTGGCTGGCGTGGTGGTGCACACCTGTAATCCCAGCACTGGAGAGGCTGAGGCAGGAGGCTTGCTGGGAGTTCAAGGGTAGCCTGGACTACAATGTGAGCTTTGTGCCAGCCTGAACTGCATAGTGAGACCCTTTCTTAAAAAGACAAGCAGATTAAAGAACCTGCTAAGGCAGATGCAGGGGCTGGGTTTCGATCCCCAGCCTGCTGTGCGGGCCACGCCCCCGAGGTTTACTGAGGTGGTGATTGAGGCTGAACATGGTGGCGGCCCACTGTAATCCCAATCCCAGTGCTTGGGAGGCTGAAAACAGGAGGATCATTGAGAGTCTGACTTGTACTAAATACATTAAAAAAAAAAAAAAAAAAAAAAAAGACAAACACAAAAACCCTTGGGAGTGGGGACCACTCACTTGGGGCCCCCCTCCTGTCCCTCTCTTGGACAGGAGCTTTCCCTTTTTTTCTTTTTAAAATAATTTCAGTTTCTCATGCCAGAGAAACAGTGCAGTGTTAAAACACATGTGTTCAATTTATTGTGCTTAAGAGCATGGTCTCAGCGGCTGTGTAAGCACACACCTGTAATTCCAGCACTTGGAAGCCTGAGGCAGGAGGATCGATGTGAGTTCAAGACCAGCCTGGGCTACAAAAAGTGAGCTTAGGGCCAGCCTGAACTGCATAGTGAGACCCTTGGACAGGAGCTTTCTTTCCCTCAATAAATATATTTTGCTCAAAACAAAACAAAGAACTGCTTGGGAGGTCGTGTGCGTTCACCTGCTTCCAGGAGAGGAGGACACAGCAGCAAGAGTGTGGAGCTGGAATCCTGTCCAGGGGCGGGCACTGATGCTTGCTGTCCAGCTCTAGATGACCGAGCCTGCAGGCTTATCGCTGGGTCTGACACTGCAAGGACAAGCAGAAAGACACTAAGCACACTTTGTCTAAGAAGGCAGGAAGCCCAACAATACATTCTGGAAAGAGTTCCCTGAAAACCTAGGTTGTCGGCAAATTTAGCAATCCAGTGCACTTGTACTATGGGATTTAAATTATCTTATGATAAAGTCTTTCTAAACAAATATTCCAGGGGCTGGAGAGACAGCTCTGTGGCACAAATGCCTGCCTGGCAAGTGCAAGGTCCTGAGTTTGAATCCTGATCCTGCAAAAATAAATAAATAAAAACTATATATATATATATATATATATATATATATATATATATATATATATTCCAGTGTGTTAAATTTAACTAAATTTATTGTTACATTGATTAGAACATGACTATTAATCTTCTATATGACTAGAAATTGTGTACTGAATATCACTGGGTCCTGAGTCATAGAGACAGATGAGAAATGTCAACTCATTCAGACAGGGGTGGCAGCTTTGCTTCATGGGGAATTTGTGAGATAACACATAGTGGTCCCATTCCCTCTAAAATAACATCCCAGGGATCGCAGGTTCTCAGGCGACCCCTCGGAGGCCCCAACTCAGTGATCTCAGCTGCACTTAGGTGAGCCTCAGCTCAGCTTTGCATAGTTTTAGTTACTGATCTCTGGAAAGGAACACCTGCATGAGCTCCTCTTGACTCCAAGTAAACCACAGTGGCCTCAGCTCCTCCTTTCAGTAACACACTATCTTCACTTTTCTCCTGAGCAATCTGTTGTGGAGGACTGCCTGAGCAGCTCTCCTTGAAAGAAGAGCGACCGTCTCCATTTTTACTGAGCCTGACCCTATTCCCTCATACTGAAATGTACAGAGCTGGCTAGGACTTCTCATTATCCTTTCAATTGGCCTTAAACAGTGTGTAATGGTCTAGCCGAGGCGCTGGTGGTAATTTTTGAAGATGGCACGCGTGTTTCCCTGATGATAGGACAAAGAGCCAATGCTCCACGGTGTCAGCTGGGAGCAAGCCTCAAAATAGAGGCTATGACTTCCTGGGGCTTGAAAGATTATACATCAGAGCTGAAGCACCAGACCCCCAAAATATTAGATACTAGCTTAATAGCATAATGCAAATTACTTCCTTTGTTTTTTTTTTTTTCATTTGTTTGCTTGTTTGTTTCTTTATTTATTTATTTTATGGCTGGCTCAGACTGCCCTGGTGGTGGGGCTGGTGCACTATGTGGTGCCGGGGATTGAACTGCAGTCCCTGCAGTTGCCTGAGCTTTCCTAAGCAGGTGCTTTAGACCACTGAACCATCTCGCCGGCCCATTCCTTTGTATATCTCTAAATATGGCGGAGGTGAATGCAGGCCTCCTATCTAGCCCAGCTCACAGTGTTCACCTTCCCAATATTCCTTTTCACAAGCCACTCCCCCTTCTCCAATGAATAAAGCCAGAGTGCAGCCCTGGGTTGCTCTCTTGCTTCCAGAAAGCCATCTTCATGGCTGGACTTAGGGCCCCTTGGCTCCCCAATAATTATATATATATGTCTTAGTGTTTTTGTTATTGTCGTGGGTTGCGCTGGGAGTGGTAGATCGGAATTAAGTTGGTGGAATTTCAATATCGCATTTTAGGATTGTAAGTTTAGATTATTTTTTGTTTTGTTTTTGGCGGGACCAGGGTTTGAACTCATGACCTTGCACTTGCCAGGCAGGCACTTGTGCCACAGAGCTATCTCCCCAGCCCCTAAGTTTAGACTTCTTGGGCCGAGACGAGAACCAGAAAGGAACTCCGACAATCTGTGATCGCTGCTCTGAGGCAACACCGTCTTTTGTCAGCAATTCTCATTCCTCGGGAGCTTTGCTTTAGTGAGCTCTTTCTGAAGAGTCACCTCAGCAAGCCTAGTTCTCTAGGATTTTCCCTTGTTATTTAAACTCAGCACCCTAGTGATGTCGGCTCCTCTCAGAAGCAACACCAGCGACCTTATTTTCTTCCTTTAGTGACTTCCAATCTCAGCTCTTTTCCAAAGTCACACTCAATACTCTTGCTTCTGTGAAGGTCCTCTCAGCACGTGAATGAGGTTCTCCCTGAATACATGTCATCACCTCCTATCTGTCTGCACAAGAGGGTGAAATAAGCCTTTGTCTCCATCATGGTGTACCATAGAGGACTTCAGATGAACACCCTACAGCAGTGGTGGTGAATTTATGGCACGAATGCCACAGTAGTCTGTTTGAAAGCTCTGAAAGGTTTGATCATTACCCCAGAAAGTGAAGAGGGAGGGAGGACGAGAGAAGGACTGAGACAGGGACAGCTGCTTATCTTTAGGTTCTGAAAGGGCTTGAATTCAATGCAAAACCTTTGCAGCTGGCCCACATCAAGAGGGACACCTGTCTAGTGGGTTGATGGCTTCATGGAGGATGGTAGATTAAGCAACCACTACTGGAGAGCGATAAACATATTGACAAGGACTTTCTGATTTGATGTGCTCATGCCTGATAATGAAATGTGTCATTATTTATTTTTTATTTTTTGCTTTTGCAGTACATTTGTATTGTCCTGCGTTCAAATTGGATTTAGATGTTCTGTCTAGACGTAGAAATGTCTCTGGCATAAATTCAGCTACAGGTTGGGCGTGGTGGCGCACGCCTGTAATTCCAGCACTTGGGAGGCTGAGGCAGGAGGATTGGTGCGAGTTCAAGACCTGCCTGGGTTACAAAAGTGAGCTCAAGGCCAGCCTGAACAGCATAGCAAGACCTTGTCTCAAAAAGACCAAAAATAAAAAAATTAAAAAAAAAAAAATCAGCTATTATAGGGACTAGATTTTTAAGCAAATAATTTTGAGCAAACACAAATGGGGGTGAGCTCTGAGATAGGATTTTTCCATGCAGTTCAGGCTGGCACTGAACTTAGTGATCCTCCTGCCTCAGCCTCTGGAGTGCATGGATTATCTAGTAAAATTTTAAAAATACGAGTATACTAGATTCATCAGAGTACAAAGCAGTGAATACTGAACTCTGGAACCAAAAGTAAAAAACAAAAGCAAAATCCCAAGTACATAGACTCTTTTTATGTTTTGCTTTGAGACAGGGTTTTACCATATAGCCCAGGCTGGCCTCAAAATTCAGTGATCCTTCTGCCTCATCCTCCCAGTGCTGGGATTACAGGTGGAAGCATCATGTCTGGCTCAACATAGTACACTCTTTAGACTAGTAGTCAAAAAAGAGCCGGGCTTAAGAATTTCAATCTTAAAAGTATCATCGAAGAATTATCTCCAGTACCTTCTTGGAAATACCGTAAGGTGTGAAGAGGCACCACTTTGTGTGGGCTCTTGTGCTACGCCTGTTCAGGATATGCAGGCCCTCGACAGCTCACGATCTCTGAGCTAGAGAATCTATAGGTCATAAGAACAGATTTTCAGGAAAATACCCATTTTTGAGTTGAATTTTTATTGAAGTATTAGGACATTCCTTCTAATCTTGAATAAAGTTAAAGCACCAGATAAAGGGTATTCTAAATTTATGACACTTTTCATAATGTATCTTTAAACTTTTTTTAATACAAAACAGGTATTTCCATGCACTTAGAATTTTCAACTATGTCACATGGTGATACTTAACAATATTTTTTAAAATATCACTTTATCCACACAGCATTTTAGTGGTTTTATATGGTACTGAAAATAGTACAACATTCTAAGTTTAAGTACAATAATTAGGACTGTTAATTGTATTTAGGAGAGGCAGGTAGGTCCTAAGAAAAAGAATGTAAGTTTTTATTTATTTATTTTTAACTTTATCTATGTTATGGCCGGCTCAGCCTGAGCTAGGGGTGGAGCTGGCGCAGCATGTGCTGCTGGGGATCGAACCGCGGTCCCTGCAGTTGCCTAAGCTTGCTGAAGCAGGCACTTTAGACCACTGAGCCATCTCGCCGGTCCAAAGAATGTAAGTTTTATTGAGACAATAATCCTTGCATTTTTCCTTTAGTTACTTCAAATAAACTAATGTTAAAGAAACAAAGAATTATGGCTATCTTTATTAATATTCACTACAAATGTACCATTACCCTCCTAGGTAACTTAAAGGATGTTGAGGAAGATAAGCAGCCATTCTTGGAAGCTTTTCCACAGGAACACGCCCTGGGCCTTTCTTTGGGAGCTTGCAGTGCTGACCACACCTGTTTTGTGGAGGCAACGAGCTCCCTGGCAAGGAGGCTGCTGTGCTCCTCGTATGGTTTCTAAGGTGCCTACAAGGGCTGCCCTCGGGACATCTTCCTGTGCACTTTCTGGTGCTGGATCAGGTGGCCGTGCTGGTTGAAGGCGCGCCCACACTCGCCACACTCGTAGGGCTTCTCCCCGGTGTGAATGCGCTGGTGCTGGATTAGCACCGAGTACTGGCTGAAGGCCTTGCCGCAGCTGTTGCACTCGTAGGGCTTCTCGCCCGTGTGAGTCCTCAAGTGCACGATCAGAGTTGCCTTCAGGCTGAAGGCCTTGCCACACTCCGTGCACTGGAAGGGCTTCTCACCTGTGTGAATTCTCTCATGCTGGATCAGAGAGCGGCGTGCACTGAAGGCGTGCCCACACTCATTACACACGTAGGGTTTCTCCCCGGTGTGGACTCTCTGATGCTGGATCAAGTGCGAGTGCTGCACGAAAGCCTTGCCACACTCGTAGCACGCATAGGGCTTCTCCTCCGTATGAATGCGCTCATGGTTCATCAGGGTGGAGCGGTGGCTGAAGGTCTTCCCACACTCACTGCATTCGTAGGGCTTTTCTCCAGTGTGCACGTTGTGGTGCTGGATGAGGACAGAGCGGTCGCTGAAGGCTTTGCCGCACTCGCTGCACGTGTAAGGCTTCTCCCCGGTGTGGCTCCGCTGGTGCTGCATCAGAGTCCGCTTCACGCTGAAGGTCTTCCCGCACTCGGCACACTGGTGGGGCTTCTCCCCGGTGTGCACCCTCTGGTGGCTCCTCAGGACCGTGCTGTGGTTGAAGGCCTTCCCACACAAGGGACACACATATGGCCTCTCTCCTGTATGGATGCGCTGGTGCTGAATGAGGTGTGAGAGCTGAGTAAAGGCTTTCCGACACTCTAGGCATTCATGAGGCTTCTCGCCTGTGTGGATCTTGTGGTGCTGAGCGAGGTCTGAGCTCACTCTAAAGGCTTTTCCACACTCGTTACACTCATAAGGCTTCTCTCCTGTGTGGATTCTCCTATGCTTGCTAAGGACAGAGCTTTGGCTGAAGGCTTTCCCACACACATTGCATACATAGGGCTTCTCACCAGTGTGGATTCGCTGATGCTGAAGGAGATGGGAGCTCCGACCAAAGCACTTCCCACACTCGATGCAAATGAAGGGTCTGTCCCCACTGGGAACTGCCTGGTGCTGAGAGAGCGGCTCCTTCCCCTTTGTGCCCTGAGTCTCACGGTGGCCAGCAGGGCTTGGACTCAGGCAGCTCTGTTTGGTGTTATGTTCTTGATCAGTTCCCCCTAAAGGTGTCTTCTTCAGAGTCGGCGCTACCTCTTCTGAAATGAATGGCTTTAGGTTCAAGTCTGTGTTTAGGTTGTCTTCCTTGGTTTTGCATTCTGAAACAATAAATCCAAAATGAAAATGTTAATATGACTCAAGATTGTGAAGTATAGCCTTGAAGACGGCTCTGCCAAGTAAGGGGAGGAATTAGGCATGGGATTTCCACATAGGGATGCCCGAGACCAGGAGGGAAGGTTAGAGAGTTAGATCTGCAGTCTGAGCAGATAGGCATGTGGTAGAGGGGACACAGCCCAGAGTTCACCCCAGCGTTGTGCCATGGCCTGAGCTTTGAGAGGCCATGTGGAGCAGGAAGAAATACAGGATCATGCAAAATCAGCAGAACACCGCTGGGCAGCACATGAACAGCAAAGTCTGTCCTATGTGGGCAGGGGGCAGTCTGTGTATGTGCGATTTGAACCTGGGGAACTGTGCTGTGACCTCTTTGGGAAAGTAACTTCTTGTTGAGCCTGCACTGGGGGCAGGCAAAACTGGAGACACGGAGGAATGACGTGGGAATATGCTGCTAACCTCAGGCTGAAGAGAGGTCAGCAGGGGCACAGTGTGAGAGAAAAGACCAAGGTAGAAACAGTCCTGGAACCAAGCCACATAGTAAACAGACTCTGTGGACTGTAGCTGAATAGCTCAGAGACAGTTGTCAAAACCAAAGATGTCACACACATGAAGAGCCACATCTCTTCTCCATGGATCTCCCTTCCTTGGAGGGTTGAGGCTGGAGGAGGGGAGGCTAGACACTTGCCTAGCCCCTTCCTTATGGAGAAGTTGGAAATCACCAGGAAGGAAAACAAACTTGTCATCCTGGAAACACTGCTAACAGTCACTGTGGCAAGAAAGAGAAGAGGAGGAGGCGCCGGAGGAGGAAGAGGAGAAAGAGGGGGAGGAGGAAGAAAAGGAAGAGGAAGAGGAGGAAGAGGAGGAAGAAGAGGAGGAAAAAGAAGACAAGGAAGAAAAAGAGAAAGAAGATGACGACGACGACAATGACGACGACAATGACGACGACCACCTTCCACCTCTGCTGGCAGTGCAGGAAACAATCCAGGGCCCACTCAGAGGCCCACCACAGCCAGAGAAAGACCAGGCACACAGAGGAGGTCTTGGTCCTGGTGCCCGGTGGCACAGCATGCGCTGAGTCAAGATGGGTCAGAACAGTACAGCTCTACTTGCCTCCCACTTCTGGAGGCCAGCAAGACCTAGGTGACATGTGGCAGCAGTCTACAAAGAGATCTGGGTACACAGGCAACTTCTTTGGTCACAGGCA
>PVKN010010066.1:0-23077 GCA_004027915.1 Capromys pilorides
TGTAAGATTTATCTATGATTTATACTCTGAGTAACATTTCAGCCATTCTTTTAAGATCATGATCCACAGTACATTAACTATTGCTATTGCCTAATTATTTTGTTATGAATTCTTAGTTTTTCATAGAAAAGTACTCATATTTTATTAATATCTACTTATATTGCACCAAAGTAAAAAACAATTTAAAATAACATCATGAAAAAGTCTACTAATTCCACACAATTCATCAGAGGTCAAGAAGTAATCCCAGGGGAATCTGGGACATGTCCAGTGTTCCAATCAGGCCAAAGCACCCCACCCAGGTGAGAGGGTGAATTTCCATCCATTTGCAGTGCGCTGAGGTAAATACACAACCCAGTTCTGTGAATCACAACCCATTTCTGTGAGTCTTCAGTGTTAGGTGCCAAAAGGTGGGGGATGAAGGGGGAGTGAGTGGATCTCCTTGGACAAGAAGGGACTCAGCAAGAAACCAACTTCTGCAGACCTGAGGTACTGACCAATGGGTAAAAGGCTCAGGAGGAAAGACCAACTGAGAGACCAGTTTCATAGAAGGGAAAACTTCTCTAGTCAAGGAAGTGACCCTAAGTGACTAGAGCAGCCTTGGCTGAAGGGGCTGAGGGCTGCAGGGCAGTATGAGAGCTAGAGGACCTAACACTCTCCAGTCCGGATTCTCAGAGCCGCCCGGCTCCCTCCTGCTGAACCCACCTCATTTTCTTACTCCAAACGATCCTGAACAGATGGGTGTTACATTTGGCCAGGATTGTTTCCAACAGCAATTCCAAATATAAGCCCAGCTACATTTCAGGCCTTCTGTGCTTGGGTTATTTTAGAAGGCTGCTGATAGAGCCTTACACACTGGGGTAGCTCAGCCCTCTTGCTGTGGAGTACAGGGGCCCTGGGGACTCAGGATGGGCAGTGGATTGGATGTGTGTTTTGGGGAGGAGGGAGGACCCGCCTGCAAGTGACTTCTCCCATGAGCATAACAGAGTGGCCTGCCCCAAGACCCCACCACGTAAACTCTAGTTGGGTACCCAAGCCACTGCTGAACTGACTCAGTGACATTTAAAGGGACCACGCTGAGCCAGCAGGAGTGGATATAAACGCAGAGCATCATAGGATTGAGCGAGCAACTGGGTGGGTGGGGCTCACAGTAGACCCTGGCCTAGGAAGCATGAGTCCCCGAGTCCTATCGCAATACTCCACAAAAATAACAAAATGAAATGAGACTAAACAGAGCAGGAGCACCTCTAGCCTATGGCCAGGCAACTCAGAGGCACCCTGAGCTTTAAGAGCTACAATCCCATCAGAATGATACGGCTTTTAGCAATTCTGGAGCAAACCTGGTACATGTGCTCCTGCTTCATCTTTACCACCACCACCTGAGGTGCTCACACTTCCACATCACGGAAGACACTCCGCGTAAGGTGAGTCAGCAGCTTGCTCCAGGTGATGTGATCCGGGAACAGACCCAGCCACCTGGACTCTGAGCCCGCGGATCTCACAGGATGGGGCTCTCCCACGGGGTTTAGGAAGGGAGCTAAATCAATGGCTGACTACACTGCAGTGCTGGCTGAGCCAACAGCACGTTGTGCTTGCTTCGATGTTTCCATTCCTTTAGCTACAGAATGATTTGGAAGCACAAGTCAGCTTTGTTACAGAACTACTTAAAAAGTCCCAAAAGACTGATCAACAATTATAAGGGGTGGGCTGGTGAGACGGCTTAGCGGTCTAAAGCACCTGCATCGGGAAGTTTAGGCCAAAGTGCAGGGACCGCGGCTCGATCCCAGGCCCCAAGTGCTGCGCCACCCCCTCACCCCCCAGGGAAGGCTGAGCCAGCCATAACACAAACAAATATGTAATGTGGTTGAAGAAAATAAAATAAACTTAAAAAAAAAAAAAAAAACAATTATAAGGGGTAACAGAGCAGCAGACAAACGTGAGGGATGAACATGAGGAGCCTCACTGCCACGATCGAGGAAAGCAAATGTGTTCATGGAACATCACGCTGGGCCTGCAGCACGACAGCAGCAACCAATGAGTGCTGAGGAAACTATCATACAGCAGCACACACTGTGTGATCCTCTGTCACTTGTGGCTTTGGCCCCTAAATGAGATACTGCACTTCACCAGCCTTTCCTGAAGGATGGAGAAATCTCTAAGTTCTAGTCCTAAGATCACTAGTTTGATGGAACCTATCTCTGCATTTGAATCTTCTTCCTTGTATAGTATTTCCGTTCATAACATTTTTGTAACATTTTACATTAAGATAACTTTTTAAAAAATTTGTACAGGGTCTCACTATGCAGCTTGGACTCATAGTGATCCTCCTGTTTTCAAACTCCATCACCAGCTCAGTGTGCTTGGGGTGTGTGTGGCCAGTACAGGATGTTGTCCTGGGGATCGAACTCTGGGATCCCCACACTGGACACTTGCCTAAGCAAGTGCTTAGTCTGCTGAGCTATCTCACCAGCCCTATATTTTGTATTTTATGATAATATTTATATTAAGATACAATGCGCACATCATAAAATTCACCCCGCTGCAGTAAACATCCCAGTAGGGTTTTTTTAAGAGAAGAAAAATAAACCCAAAAATGGTGTAAAATTTCAAAACAAGATTATAGGAAAGTAACAATTGTTAGTATATTGTGTATTGTTATCTTCAAAGTAGTTGCTCATAATACACGATATAGGCATGAAAAACTAATCAAGCAATATAGACACTGGCCTATTTTTTCAATAAGCTAATAGCAATTAGTAGTATATCTATCTTAACTATCTTGCATGAGCATATATATAATATATATATATATTATATATATGTATATGTATCTTTTTTCCTCTTTTCCCCACTCCAGCCACCCCAGTCGTTCGTAGGGTATGCACAAAGCCATTTCAAAACATTTCCATCGCTATAGAGTCTATTGGGATTAGTAGGCCAGTTCCCAGACAGACTCACATCAGAAGTTACTGAGGTTCAGCCAGAAGGTACACAATAACACAAGCTTCAGTCTAGGGTTGAGCTCAGAATAGCGCAGCCTCTTGGTGGCCCTGAGCTGGGACACTTCCTCCAGTTACTGCTCCCTGCAGAGGACTCCCCAGAGCCACACTCTGAGAAAGAACCCACAGCAGGTGCTGGGGCAGTGATGGCTCAGTGCACCGGCCACTCCACAGCTAGGATGGCCTCTCCCCTGCACTCCTCCAGTGCCCACCCACCCGTCTCTTAATGACACACACATCAGTGACCACGTTTCCTCACCTAAGAGCCCCCCAAGGGTGGGGCACAGTCATGTTCTCCAGCTCACCCCCACCTCCATCACACACTTCTGCAGCTACCTGAAGGTCATAACAAACAGGGCAACAGAAATGAAAGCCAGAGCACCTGACCTCATTACTCTCCATTTGCCAGCATCCAAATTTAAATCACCAGTCAATAATTTCCCAACCTCTGATACAGTGCCATCAATAATGATTATATAGGGTTTTTTCCTACAAGAAAAAACAGGCTATTTCGCATAGCTAGAAGGAACCCTTTTTTCCCCTGAATCACAAGCTGAATATCTCATTAGGAGACACAATGAGGCAGGATTGGGCAGGACAGCCTACGCAGGAGAAAGGTCTAAGGGCACCTTACACTGAAAGCATAGGTGACATTGGTAAAGGGTTTTCAGGGCAGGTGAGAGCTTCCATGTTTGGGCCTGAAACGTGTAGATGAATGCAAAACTTCTTATCATGCAGGAGTATCTTGTTTTCTCCCAGGAGATCTAAGGTTTTTAAAGCACAATTTGAGTTCTGAGCCTATCTCTGTTTCTTCAGGTGCACCCAGTTGGGGGGGGGGGGCTCTCAGCCAGTGTTTACAGAACAAAAGTCCTTCCTGTCAGGCAGCACTCCTCAACCATCCTTGGCATCTCTGACCCTGGAGGGTTTGCAAAGCACCCCTCACACTAAGTGATTCTGATGGCATAAATCTTTGTGGGGAGAAAACTGTGTTAACCCTGCTTACCAAGCCAGACCTAGTCCTGGGCAAGGGACTCTCACTGCAGATCAATGGTCAGTGAGTTTAACACACACTGCCATCCCCTCCTTCGGCACTACCAACCTCCATGAGTAGCTATAGAACCCAGGGTACATGTCTCAATTCCCCAGATCTTGATCTGAAGAAACACCTCTCCTGCCACTCTGTACCTAGGCAGTTAGAGAAACAACAGGTCTCCCTTCACCAAGACATGCCTCCGACCCCACACGGAGCTGCTCTCTCCCAAGCCCCTCTGTGAATGCAGAAGACAGCCAATGGCATTGCAAACTCATCCACAGAAAGAAGCAGTGTTGAGCACATGGGAGTCTTCAGCATGATAGTTTCTCTCCCACCAAGGGGAAGACACAGCCCCTCATCAGTGGCTACTCCTCAATGGTGATCAGAGAGCCCCTCACAAAGACCCCAAATGTCCTTGAGTCCTGGCTGCTACAGGGTCTCCTTCCCTGCTCTGCGGGGTGAAGCCAACCTCCTGGCACTCAGTGCTGGACAGTTCGGCCCTGTTAAAGAGAACTCAGCCACTTTTAGGGCCCATGGAAAGCTAAGTCAGCGATGCCCACTCAGGAGGCTTCTGAGAAGCAAAATGCTCGAATTTACCAGGAAATTAATGGGCAGCTTAAATACAGGCTGTGTGACACAGCTTCCTCAGACCACTCTGTTTTTCTTGATCCTTCAGCCTTAGAGCCAAGGAGAAGGAGAACTGAAGAAGAGATGGGGGAAGCTGAGAGTCAGCTGCAGCCCTTGTCACCAGCTTTGTACCCCAGCAGCCCTCCTCCCCACCATCTCCTACCCACAGGGAAGCTCTCATAAGTTCCCCTGGAGAGTGTGTGCATTAACGGTGAATCCTTCAGTGATGGGAACAGCCTGCTTTTCAGCCCTTGTGCAAATCTGCTATGGAGAAAGAGTGGGGGCCAAGCACTCTCTCTGCAGGGGGACACATCTGTGACTTCACTTAGTGCTTGCAGATCTAGGAAGGCAGAGCTGGCGTGAGGACGGTCTTCAGGACAAGCTGTGAGGCAAGAGAACTTCATCGCAAGTCAAAGGTCTGGGGCAACCCCAAGATCTGGATCCACTCACATATGGATCTTACCCTAGAGATGGTACCCGTTTCCTCAGATGCAGGCTAAGTGGACCAGGCAAGTCCAGAATCAGGCGCCAGAGGCCACGGTCTGCACTACTCCCAGAACTTTGTGGAAATGGAACAACATCCTGCCACAGACTCACACCCTCCAGCTGCCCATGGCTGAAAAGACCTGCCTCCCTCAGGCGAGGCCTCCCAGGAGTCCATAGCCAGTGGCAGAAGCTTCACCCAGGGACAACTCTAAAGCTCCCCAGCCCCAGTGCTCCCATGTGGTGAGCCTTCATCCCACTACGCCGGAGCTGCACAGCTCCTCCTGCCTATCCCATCCCCAAAACCTCTCACAAGGATTTTCCCAGAAGCACACCCCAGAAGTCCCCTGCTCATAAATGGCGTCACAGAACACGTACCCCAGGAATGACCCCAACATCTGGGTAGAATGCTTGGCTTTCGTCAGACCCACACTGGAACCCCTGCCTGGCTACCCACGAACTGTGCAACTCCACGCCTCCCCCATGCACACATCACGACAGCTCTGTCACCCACTGGTGAAGCTCAAAGGAGGAAATGTGCAAGGAGAGCAGGTCACAGAACTGGGCTGGGCCAGGGCTGCACACTCCCGGGCACTGATTCCGCTGGGGCCTGTCCCTAAGCCTCCACACAGGCTCAGTGACAGAAGATAAGGTGGATTTTTGTACTCCTCTGTACACAATGCCTCAAAACATCAAAAGTGCTAGATAAACATTTACTGAGTGATCAGTTTTGTTATTATTAGCTACCAATGCTATCTGAATGTAATCATAGCTAAAAGTATATACTATTTATTCACCACAATGTAAACACATTACTACATACACGAAGTCATTCAATTCTCACCATCATCAAGGTAGGACTACTGCCCACGTTGCTCATAAGGAAACAAGACACTGACATTAAGTTTCCTGCCCACGGCCGGCTAGTGACAGAGCTAGGGCTCTGCTGCAGCCCAACTGAGCACTGCAGTTGTCTCTGTCACCACAACCCTGGCATACTTCCCCACACGCACTCAGCAGCAGAAGCTGCTCCTTTCCCTCGTGCCCACCGCACTCCACAGAGAGGCAAATCAATGAGACCCGGGTTCCCATCCAAATGTTCAGCCCCATCATTACTGTGTCCCCACAAGCAACTGCATGCAAATGGGCACATTTCATTAAAAGCCTCCTTCCCTTCCTGATCATCATAAGTACATTAATTATCTAACCAGTCCAAGAGAGTGTTTAAAAAATCAGTTTATGTAAATGGATAAAGTCAGGCCTTTCCTAGGTTCTAAGGCCCAAGGGACTTGGGTCAAAGTCAAGTTCTACTT
This sequence comes from Capromys pilorides, assembly GCA_004027915.1. Lineage (NCBI taxonomy): Eukaryota > Metazoa > Chordata > Mammalia > Rodentia > Capromyidae > Capromys > Capromys pilorides. The sequence goes on from PVKN010010066.1 coordinate 6,456, forward strand.
CTTACCTAAGCCCAAGTCGCCATCCCTACAGGCCCACTGCCATGAAATGTGAAAAGCCACCATTTCCTGCAATGGTTACTTTTGGGCATGATACAAAGACTACATGCAGAATAAAACTAGAATGCAGGAACTATAGAACCCTTGACAGATGGTGTGTGACCCCTCCCAAAATATCCCTTGAATGGAAGAGGAATACACTGATGTCAGAGGGACAGCACCTCCCAGCCACTTTTCACACCAAGCGAAGCTATAACTGTCCCCAAGAAGCCAACTCTATCAGCCAGTTCACAAATAAAGAGAGGCAGGAGGCTAATGTGCAATGCCTCTGAAAAGAACAGTCTTTACCACAGAAGAGCGGGATTAAATGAAGAATTCTGCCTGTAGTTGGCGGCTTTTTTTTAATTAACTGGGCCAATTCAGCATAGGAACGCATTCCTTTATTTCTAAATTGTCGCAATCTCTTCAAGAAAGAGACTTGGAACCAGAATTCTTGGATGGCTTCTCTGCCATATGAACCATTCCACCCATTTCTTTCCATTAATTCTCTATTTTCCTATAATGGGAGAAAAAACACACTCACTATTTATATCTTTCCCTGGAAACTTCAAAGTGATTTGGCTTGGCTTCCAGTTCCAACATATTCGAAACCTCTACCTTTGATCAATTATAGAAGTAAAAGCTAAATGGGAATCTAAAACTAGGAATAGTATTTTGCCCTCCAGCTGGCACCGAACAGCCCAAGGAATCTCCCACTTGCGGAAGTGCAAGGTCACAGGAAAACAGAAGTCGGCTCAAGGCCCCGGAGCCGGTTAGACTAATGGGACCTTGGGCTCCGAGTGTTTATTTTTGAAGGATAACCTAAACACACAATATTTATCATCTGTTCTGGCTGGAGTGGGGAAGGAGCCAGCTCCTTCAGATAGGCCATGAGCCATGCATTGAAAAAGGAGAAATTCCTATTGTGACATAGCTTTATAAATGTTTAGGAAGTAATAAAGCAGCTGCTGCTGTCACTAACTCATGGTGAAAATATGTGCGAAAGCATGTGTGCCTGCTGCCACAGGAGCTGGCATCAAGCTAGAAGGTGTCCTCTGGGCTGCCAGGCCAGGTGCCAGTTTCCTGGACACCAGGTAGGGAACGCAGAGACCCCTGCACGAGGTGACTCCTTGACTATGACCTGAAGAGTGACACCGAGGTAGGGAATCCAGCATCAAAGCAGCAGGTTGCCGGTCCTCAGAAGAGTGAGACCCATTGATCTCACTTTTAAGAGAGTAACTTGTTACCCAGCCCCAGGCATCAGCTGCCCACAGACCAGCTGAGTGTCCCGATGCCTACCGGTGCCCTGGATCCTCCTTCTGATCTGCAGCACTGTCACACGTGTCAGCACAAAGCCAAAGCCCACTTCCCTGCCCCCAGAGGGCAGGCACTGACTGAGCCACCTCCATCACTCACCATTCAAATACTTAGCACCGCACACACTGTACCCCAGCATGTAGAAGGGCATGAATAAATGTTTGAACTGATAAACTAGAGCCATTAAGCTGAGGACCAGTGAGGAAAGAAATTTGCCTCTTTAAAAAGAAAAAAAAAAGCACAGCAGCCCTTAGGAGGACCAAGCTTTACGTGTGAGCCTCCTGCAGGATGACAGATGCATGGCTAAGTAAAGGCAGTGAGGGGGGCGAGTCCTGCTGCCAGCTGAGCATCTGAACTGGGCAGCGCGAATGTCCTCCCTGCCTGAAGTCTCACTGCCTCAGTGCTGGGGTCCTCAGAGGCAGATCCAGATCCGGGAAGTGAAGGGCTCGCTCAGGAAGCCTGGCTCTATGCTCCAGCAGAAAGACACTGGAGTCTCTGCCTCTGTGCTGACTGCCCCTCTGCTCGGGATGCCTCTTCCTCATGGCCCACCATCCTCGCTTATGTGGCATGCTCTTACGCATCCTCAAAACCCCAGCTAGACATTGGCTGCTACAGCTCAGGGGCCTCCTCTCCAGCTCACCATGGACCCACCAGTCTCCCCCAAACAACTGGGAGCTCTATCTCCCCAGAGTAGAAAGGGCTGCACATAGCAAAGCACATCCAGACAGACTGGTTCTCACTTCCCACAGAGCCACCAAGGCTGGTGGTTTTCATTCTCTCAAGACTCAGAAGTTGGGCACAGGCTGCCCTTCCTCAGAACTAGAAACCAAGGAGAAGTGGCAGGAAGACATGAGGAAGGCAGAAAACACGCCCAGGACAATGCTCCATCCTGTGAACTCCCAGCACAGCAGGGTGTCGGGGGAGCAGCTGTGAAAACACCTCAGCAGGTGGCCAAGGGAGGGTTTCCTCACTGGCCTATCCCATTACGAAACCACGTCTATACACAGAGCACCCGTGGCTTAGGCCCGCTGTTCTGGGCCCAGAGAGCCCAGCCCACTCTAGGAGGAACAGGCTATAGGACAGAGCTATGCAGTTCCAGGGCCCTTGAGCCAAGGAAATCACAGATAGCAGCTGCCCAGTGCCATGGCCCCAGGTGATCTCCTGTGTGCTCAAGCAGGGACAGTCCAGCTTTCCCCTGACTAGTCACACTCAGGGGACATGGATCTGTTCTGAGGCCTCCACAGAAGGACACAGTGGTCACAAAAACATGGACTTTTAAGCAAGTCCTTTGGAGCAACAAATCTAAATAAAAGAAGCAAGATTGTATATTCACCAACCGTGTTTACACACGCACACATACACACACTTATACTTATCTGCATACAAAAGAAGTCTGGAAGAAAACACACCAAAATATAAATAATAGTTATCTAGATGGGACATTATAGGTGTTTCTGAAAACAGTGTACCTTTGTAGTTTTCTAACACATTTTCTAACATCTCTACAAGCTACTATTATAATTGGAGCCAGAAAGACATGCTCTATCCGAGGAAAGTGAGGGCCATGAGGTTCTTCATGTTGCTTTATCAAACTGCCATGCATCATGGACATGGACCTGGGACACATAACCGGCTAGAGCCTTTTGTCATTCCAGAAGCCAGGGGTCTGAAATCGTAGTGTTGGTACACTTGGCCCCTCCTAGAAGGCTTGGGGGAGCGTCTACTCATGCCTCTCAGCTCCTCTGGTTGCTGGGAATCCCTGCCATGCCTTGGCTTGTGGCCACATCAGGCCCACTCCCTGTGTTTTATGATAGGACAATACTCCAGTGTATCTGCAAACCTGAAGGTATCTGCCAGGATCCAATATTCAAATAAGGCCACAGTCATACATATGAACCTGAACCTCAGCCTATCTTCTATGGGGGAAGGGAGACATAATTCAACTCATAACAAAACATGGTAAGTCTGAAGGAAGAGAAGACAAATATCTGTGCTTAAATGTCTGACAAGATCTCCCAGTAGGGAAGGATTAGACTTGGACTGCATGGCTCTCTAAAGAAGAAATGGGACCGAAATGTGAGTATTCCCAACAGTCAGGCTCGCTCTCAAAATAGGAAAATCTGCGCTGTCCTGACCTACGCTGGCCCTGGTGGTGGGAAATCCTGTCTCAGAGGATGATGGTTAGACTTGGGGCCCACTTATGTCTGATAGGGTAGTATTTTAGTGAGCCCTGGACAAAATAACGTTAAGGACCTGGCAGTCTTCAGCGATCCGCACAGCATCAGCAGTGGCGTCTGCGTTGCCCTCAGCTGGCCAGGCTACCTCCCACCTATCAGTATTACACTAGCTTCATGGCATCCAGACAAGGAAACCCCTGATCTTAAAGACAAAGCAGCAGTGCCCAGCTTATTTCTTCCTTTTGGTCTCAAGGAAAGCTGGAGAACACACATTCATGACTGACAAGGGAAAAAGGCATCAACCCACTCAGGAGACACAGAATTCTGAGAGTTAGACAGAGGACAAGCACCACACCCCTGATCTTAAGGGTGACCCCCCAGCCCTGACAGCAGCGGGAGCCATCCTACACTCCCAGGACCAAGCTGCCAGAGGCCACAGCCCACAAATAAGGGTCAGGATTGCAAAAGAAGTAATCTACAATTTGTTTAAAGGGAAGGACGACTGCCTCCAGAATAATATTTACATGAGAAACAGCAGCGACTGTGCGAGTTAAGCCTGTTCATTTATTTATTTATTTTTTTAAATAGAAGCAAAATCTTGTTAGTGATGAGAAGGAAATATCAGTCTCCAAAGTGCCCTTACTTTTCACCCCAAACATGAAGAAAAAAAAAAAAAAGAATTGCTCACCTCTCCACAGGGTCCCTGAGCATGACGATCAGCTTGGCGTCTGGCTGGAAGGCGTGGATGAAGTCCTGGGTCAGGAAGGGCGGCTCTCCGTCTGTGCTGTTGTCATAGAAGAACATCCACGCATTGTTGTCCCACATGGTGGAAGCACTGGCCTCCCCTGGAAAGAGAAGTTCCTGCAAATCAGCTGCGGGCTACAGGGAGCAGGTTCCCAGGGCATGCTGAAGGCCAAGCCCAGCTACTGTTCTTCCTCTTCAATCCCCAGGACAGGCAAGCTCATCAGCCATTCCCGGCAGCCAGCACTCCAGACAGGAGACTTGGTGCCCACGCCTACTGGGGTGACCCTTACTTCTACTCCAAGCCTCTCTCTGGCAACCTAGGAATCCATGAAACACTGAATGCCCCCTCCCTAGGCCCTTGCTTCAGGGTGAACAAAAACACACTGCCTTTGAGCCCCTTAGTTTCACAATGTTTAATTTTGCTCTTAGCTCACAGCTCCGCGGCATTTTAAAGGGCCCACTGAGAATATGCTAGATGGTTTCCTTTGAGAAAGATCAGAGAGAGAAGAGCAGTATGGGGGAACTAGCGCTCACTAGGAAACTGGATGCGATTTTGATCTACCTTTTCCAGAACATAAACAGTCAAGAAGCGCATTCTAGGTCTAGTGAGAAAGATGCTCTGCCAAGAGCACAGGGGCCTCGGCCTCAAGGTCTGTCTGTCCCGCTGTTCACTGTCCTCACTCAGTGCCACCTGTGTGAACAGATCCCAGATCCTGTTTTATCACAGTTCATACGGCCAAAGGATGAGACCATTAAGCCCACCTCAGAGGACACAGGTGAGGCTGAGACACAGGCATTTCAACTTCAACGACTCTTTAAAACTGAACCAAACTCCATGATTTTTTTAGGACTGCCTCTAGAGCTTTAGCAAGAAAGGCAAATCAGCCAATCAGTGAAACAATTTCTGGATACCATGCGTAGGCTAGCACAATAACCTGCAAGGCGCTTATTCTGGGAAAGTCTGAACTAAGAGATTAAGTCTCTTTAGTCATTGATAAGCATATTATAATCATGCAAGAAGCAAGGCTCGATTTCTTCTGCTAGATATGTAACCATGTCAGGTGAACATTTCTGTTCTATTCTAAGCTTTCTTCCTTTCTTATTTTTTAAAGAAGTAATACCCTAGGCTACAGAAAAGACAAGTCAATCAGAAGGCCTTTGAAAACTCTCCTCACAATGAATAATGAATATAAAAGACATGTGAAGTCTCTAAAACTAAATTAGCACAAATTCTGTCAGATCTCAAAAAGAAACTGGTTCTACCTACAGAGCCCTGTGTCCATTTACGCAGGCCTGTCTGTCCATCCATTCATCTCCATCATTCATCTGTCCAGAAAGCATTCGAGTGATGTCTAATCTGTGCCCTGCATTGTGCTTGGCACTGGGGACAGAAAAGGAAAACTAGACAGATGTAGACCCTCCCCTATTGGACCTGACACTGTAAGGTGAAGAAAGACAGTTCAAGAACTATCAGCTACCACATGAAGTTGCCAAGAAGGGACAGGGCACAGTGCCATGTATGAAAATGCAGGGGCTTTTTAACATGCCCAGAGGAGATACCTCAGTAGAATAAGCACTTGTAAGCACTTGCCTGGCAAGCACAAGGTCCTGAGTTCAATCTGGGTACCACAAAAAAAAACCACCTCATCATGCCCAGTGCCCAAGCCCCTTAGTGCCTGGCCTCTTGAGTCCTGAGGCTCCTCCATGTCTGTCACTGCTAGATGACACAAGGCCCACTCTGATCAACAGGCCCCAGTCTGAGAACTTGCTGTCTGAAAGGAAGAACAGAAGCAAAACTAAACCATGTTCCAAGGCTGACAGAAGACTAGCACTGATCTGCTCTTATAGACATGTTGACGAAGTTCAGGACCAAAGCCTGACTTGTCCCATGGCACTGGGCTAGCAATGACATAGACGAGACCAGATGCCAGTACATCATCTGCCATTCTGCCATGCCTAGCACACCATAGAACTACCATTAAACATATCAAATCCTGCTTGAAGTAAATATCACTGTGGCATTTTAATTTTTTGTTCTTTTTATAATTGAGCAGTAACTAAAATCAGAAAACCAACCAAAACCTTGCCTTTCCCACTCACTATCTAAGTCTCTGTTTCCTGGTCCTAAGAAGAACATTTTTAGCTCTTTCATCAAACCTAAGATATTCCCAGAAGCATATGATATGAGAGTCACAGGGAAATAGTAACCAAAATTATTATCTGGAGTGTTTAGACCCCCACATTTTTGAGAAACAAAAACTAATATCCAGCTTATATTGAGCTTATAGAGCTCAAACTCACTGGCTCCAAATGACTTTAGAATTTAAAAAAAAAAAAGGAATTAGCACAGGCTCAGGCGCATATGCCTCTCCCTGGCCATGAGTCTCAGGAACACCCTTGTTCAGATGGTTGATTACAATTCACCCTGCTCACTAAGAGATTCATTTAATTTAGAGAATCAAAATATAACAGATATAGGAAAATAAAAGAATAGATCACTGCCTCAGGTAACCAATTTAAGCAAAATAGAAGATTAAATTCCTTGTTCAGAAAGTACTGGTAGATAAATTCCTTATCCCAAGCTGAATGCCCAAGAAAGAGTTATATTGGATGAACAAGTGTAGCTAATAATGTTGTGTTGTACGGTGGAAATCTGCTAATAAAGCAGATTTCAGGTGCTTTTACCTTCCGAGGAGGAGGGGTGAGTGGGAACTATGGGAAAAGGTAAGTATATTAACCTCCCAGGCTATACAAATGATTTCACCACGTACATCAAAATATCATGTGTATGCCTAAATATATGTGATAAAAGTAAATGTATAAATTTTGTGAAATTTTGAAAACAAGTAATTCATCAAATAACCTCACTTTAATGCCCAAAGCCACTAGGCTGCAGAGGATGAGGCCCTTTAAACAACAAGTCCCAGACACCATCTGGGGTATGCATTCCTCAGGAGTACACATGGTCACGGCGGCTGGAGTCACAGAAGCGTGAGTACGAAATCAACAGTCAATCCATTGTACTGATGACCTTCCAGCCAAGCTTAGGTCAGCAGATTATGAAAGGAAGTCAAGTCTGATTAGTTTAACTAAAAATAAAGCTACGGCAACTCCTTTAAAAGGCTGCCTCAGCTGTCCCTGAGTCTGCATGTAATCAGAAAGCTGACTAGACATTTCTGTGGCTTAGAAGTGGTACAAGAGATGCGAACACCTCACACAGGAGTGATGATGGCCAGGTGGGAGGTGGAGGCTCTGCAACCACCTGCAGTCATCTGAGAATGCTCTGAGGTGAGGCAGAGCAGGAGACAACCCAGACGGTCAACCAATAGCTCCCTCCAAGCCCTAGGAGGGTCACAGCAACCATACCAATAATGATTTGATTCATCTTGCCCTGCTCCTTCACAGCGCTGGCCTGCAGTCCTTGGTGGATTTGGAGCGCAGCCAAGTCGAAGAGGTCCAGATAATCTTCCACGGGATAGCGGTCTCGAAGCCCATCTCTCAGGCGCACAATTCCTACAGAAAGCAAGAAGCACAAATTTGAGGATAAAGCTGCCATTGTTAGAGTGGCCGCTTCCTGGTGTGACCAGAGCAGGAGGGAAAGTCCTATGAAGCCCAGCAATAGCAAAAGGCCCGGGCCAGGTAAGCTTCAAGAGGGGGCACATGGGATGGGGCAGGGATCTGCTCACCAGGTGTCCTTCTTTTTTTTTTCTTTTTTTACCAGGTATCTTTCAATGTGTACACACTTCAAGGAGTAGAGGGCACCAGCGCTGCCGGGCAACAGCTGCTTAAAGGGTGGCATATCTATTTAAGAGCTATAATTGGGTTTATTCAGGAGCCAGAGTTTGGGGCTGGTTACCATGTATATCAGTAAAGTGGCTGGGCACCAGGAACACACAGGATCTGCACAATATTACCAAACAAGAAAAGATGAGAGGGCCTCTAGTCAAGAGGAACAGTAGCCAATCAAATTCATCGTATTTGTATTCACCGGCACCCAATCAGCAGGTATTCTAGCTCTTCACCTCATCAGTCAAGCAGCCTACCATTTATTTGTCTGAAAAGTAAGGGGAAATGGGTGGACAGACTCTGGCATTGGCTACATACAGCCCAGATTTGCCCCTTGCCTTAAAAATTAATAAATTTCGCTTGTAAACAATTTCAAAACACATTGCCAAGTAGTGTTACAACTACCAAAGTTATTATAAAGTAAAGACAATGTTTATGGACAAAGCAACAGCAGGTCCAAGGTAACACTGAATACCTGCTCCCAAGGCTCATCCTGCTTTTCCCCTCTCCTCCCAGGGGAAACTGGCTTTCATAGGGAACACCCAACAGTAGGAGAATATATCCAGCCATGTCTGGCCAATGCATATGGACATGTGACATTGGCTACTATGATGGGCACTGTTAAACCAATAAACAAACAAACCCCACTTCTGTTCACTCCAGGTGAACATCAAAAGCATAAAATCAACAGGGCAGGAAAAAACTCTGCACTCCTTCACACTTTGCAGGGAGTATGTTCAGAACTGAAGTAAAGAAAACTTTTAAGATTCTCTTCTGGGCGCCCTTTATGCAGAAAACGCCCTTGTGGCCCGCCCAGACATTGGCAGACAACAGAGCATATATCACCCTTAGCTCCAGTGACCAAACATCTCCTGGCAGAAGGGAAAGGTCATGGAGAGGGAATAGTGACCAGAAGGCTACAGGGTGCTTAGGGCTGAGCTGGAGGAGAAGCCATACAGAGAAGGATGGGCGGTGGCCAGGGTCAGCTGCGTGGCAAAAGGTGTAGAAGGCAGGATCCCCAATGTTGTATCTTTTGGGTTTCAGACCAAAGATGCACACAAGCTGGGCACTGAAACTAAGGCACAAAGCACCAGGTATGCGGGTTTCCGTGAAGTAAAATAGAACTAGGCACGGGCCATCTCAGTCCAGTGGGCTGCTTCTCACTGATCAAGCCTTCCCGCACGTACTGCCCAACCCAGAGTGATGTGCCAAGGCCCTTTAGGACAAGTGCTGCCTATTCTGCACCTTCCCCTCTTCTGCATACAGCTGGCACTCAATCAATGCCTCCTGGGTGGCTTTTAGTCCTTGGAGGGTCTTTGCCTGTCAACTGTTACTATGCTTTGGAAATGGTTTGAGTGTGTGCTCCAAAGTTTCATTTGTTATACAGTTGGTCACCAGTGTGGTGATGTTTTCAAAAGATGGGACTTTTAAGCACGGGGGCTTAGTAGAAGATCATCAGGTCAGGGGCATAGCACTGGCAAAGGATTCATGCTAGTCTTCCAGGGTGAATGAGTCCCTGCCGGAGTGAGTTATTATAAAGCAAAGCGACCCAGCACTTAGCTTCTTCTTCTGCATTTGGCCCTTTTCTTTTCTCTGCAGTGATGACATGGACCCAGGGGATTCTCTCCAGGTCTGCATCCTGACCATCTGGACCCTTCAGTCCCCAGAACTGTGAGCCAAATCTCTTTCCTTCTAAACTACTCTGCCCCTAGCATTTTGGTATAGCAACACAAAGTGGACTAAAACAACTGTCTAGCCACAGGTCAAGTATCAGATCTCTGTGTCTCAGTATATCTTCTCATCTTCCCTGTGCTGCTTCGTAAGGGAGCCTCATCCTGGCCCTGGCCCCAGCCCCAGCTCTAACGTGCACTGAAGGAATGAAAGAGGTAACAAAGGAGAGCAGACAAGGAACTCACCAAACCGCTTACGGGTCCACCAGTGTGGCTCTTTGATGGCGGAAAACTTCACTTCCGGGTGCAGCCGGAGGCGGTCGTAGAGGTCGGTGGTGCCACACTTGGGCTGCCCAATGATGTAGAAGTGTGGCAGGCAGCGTAGGCGGAAGTGCTTCCCATGAGCGTGAGACAGGTGGCCCCAGAAGGCTTTGCGCAGGGCATGGAAGGTAGAGCGGAAGCGCTTGGAGTAGAGCACGTAGGAGTTGGTGAGGTAGGGGTCGGTGGTGTTTCTCCCAGAGAACTCCTCATACCAACAGGGGCTCTTACTGTTGGGAAGGAATTTATTGGGGATGACAGAAAACATCTGAAATAAAGACAAAGGATGGAAACATGCCAAAGGAAAAGAACAATTAGTGAACACGTATTCTAATCACAGTGTAATTGTGCCCTAAACTGAATTACAATGTTCAAGATTGAACTCTATTTCACAATCATTCAAAGACAAAATAAGGCTAATGTTGGTAGAAAGCCAATAGCTGTGTATGTTTTTTAATAAAGATCTTTAATTTTTTTAAATATAAGAATAAAAGGTTCAAGCAACATTCATTCTACTACGATTTATATTTCCTATTCACAACACACTCACAGCAATCTAATTAAATAGGTGGAATTTTTTTTTACTAGTTGTATATTTACTTTTAGAAACAAAAATACAGATTAAGACAAAACAGAAGAAAAAAAATCAGATTTCACTCAACTTTACATTTCTAAATGATGGTGGCCTGGAAAGTAAATTTTAACCACCATGACTCCTTTCCAAGCAAGAAGTCCTGGAATGCAATTATGAACCAGGGTGATTCTTAAATATTTCTGGCCCAGCCATCCAGAACAACACATTTCCTTCTTGGGGTTCCACACTATAAACAGTGTGCTCTGATCCACAAGGCTGTCAGAGTACCCTTGCTATAGCTGAGGAACTTTTCAATCATTCTTTTTTTATGTTCCAAAAAATAATGATAGGAAGGCATGTAGCTATTTTTAAGTCAATCAATTGAAAGCAATGCAATGCTACTCACATGCAGCTCCTGCCTCTTAAGATCTTGTAAGTCTGGGAGCTGTCTGGTCGTGAACTCAATCCTGGCTCTGATGCTGTTGATAATTAGTTTAATGCTTGGATAGTCCTTTGTGTATGAAACATTATTTACAGAGGGTTGGTAATGATGCTCTTTCGGATCGCTGGGGTTTTCACCGTCCATCAAGCTAGGGTTGTTGGGGAATCCTCCATAATGGAAAGGAGATGAGATGAGAAGTTCCTGGTGGGCCCCAGAAAGGATGTAGGAAGCCATCACCAAGGTCATTATTATCAGTCCAAAAATAAGGCTACATCTCTTGCCCTTTTTAAAGCGCAGAAAACCTCCCCAGTTCTCATTCCCTTCAGTCCTCACTTCCAGAACAGCAAGCAAGTTCATCTGCTTACTGTCTACACGAAACAAAATCTTATTCTCTCCTTTGCACGTGGGGCATGCCTGGTGACTGTGCTGGAGGCCTCCTCCTCGGCAGCCCACTTTCTCCTTGTGCGCGTTGTCAGGTAACAACTGTATGCAGCAATTAATGCAGTGCCTCATGGTAGTGCCCTTGGGCTGCGGGCTTAGTGAGCCATGGGCAAATCCCCCAAGCAGTCTGGACACATAGGACCGGGAATTGTAACGACGTTTTGCAATTACATAAGATGGTCAGAGAGTAAAGGCAATAGAAAAAAATATAACAATGAGCAGCCAGCAATGGACTAGAGAATGCGGAAGCACAGTCTTTAGTTTGGTTCTGAAGGACAACAAAAAGAAGTGATCTCTAATTGTCATGTTCTGCCAGAGCCACTGGAACGTGGAGGGTGTCGGGAGTACAGGAGTGATTCTACCTGTCCTTCAAGTGTTTCCCATTGCACACAAAAAAGGAGGAACAGTGTCACTGGTGAACATGGAGGGACACCAGAGATTTGAAAATATCATGGTCTTCTCCTGGGACGATGGCCCAGCATGCTAGCCATGGAGATGCCTGGAAGATTTCTGCTTTCGCATTCTGTGTTCCTTTGGGATGCTTTTTCTTCATAGGGAACAAACTCTTAAATACGTCAGATTACCTAAGCATAAATAAAATAGGACATGTTACATGATGTGGTAACAGCCGAAACCCAAAGAAAAATAGATGTTCATTTCACTTTTCCATTTCTCACTTTCAGCCATCTTGGCATGGTCACCTGCAAGTCAAGAAAATCATACAGGACCCAGAAGCCATGCTTGGCTTTGGGGTTTGATCTCTGCTATCAAATGTGATCCCAATAACTGGTACCATGTCCAGCACCACATATGGTGCACACCCCCCCATGTTCTCTAGTACCTCTGCCATCATATGTCTAAGTTATGGCACCTTGGAGTCCTACCCAGGACTTTGTGATCATTCTCAGATTTGGAAAGTCACAGAAATTCTCAGAATTGAAACAGCAGTCATGTTTATATAAAAAATACAAAAAGTAATTATAAAAAGATGGTTAGTATGAGAACAAGCAGAGCAAATAGGTTTTTTTTTTTTCTCCCAATCTGTTAAATAGAACTAGCCTTTACTATCAGTTTTGGAAGCAAAAGTTAATGAAAATTTAGAAATAATGAAATGATTCTCTCCCTTAATAGAGTGTATCATATAAAAAAACCATTTGACTTTAAGTTATTAAGCAATTAAATCCAATGTACAATACTCCCCTGAGCAGTGAACACTTCAGACCCTGAAATAATTTTTCACTTTCATCATACTAGGGAAGACGCGACTCTTAAAAATCCATTAACACAATCCTGTGGTTGTAAAATGTATTGTTTCCCAAATGACATTTCTCTGTAGCTATCATAAAAGGACTATTGAATGAGCAGAAGAAGACCTCCTTGGTTTCTAGCCCTGGTAGACCCCCAACTAGCAGCATTCTGACTTCTAAGCAAGCCATCCAACTGGAAGCCATCCAACCTGTCGTTGTTTCCTCACCAGTAAAATTAGAATAATAAGTGTCTCCATTACAAATTTGTAACAAGCACTAAATTAGTTAATATATATGTAAAGAGTTTGCATAATGACTGGCACATATTTAGCATTCCATAAGAGGTAGATAATTGATAATAACAGCATCATCTAAATTTTAATTGTCAATGAATGCCAAGAACATTTGAAGTGTAATAAAAAATGACAGATCCCCTGCCACATTATTTTTCCTGTAGGGACTGAAATTACCTAAAGATGGCAGACTCACTGCCAATTCTACACACATCCTCCTCCAGCAATCTTTATCGTCCCTAGAGAGGTGGCAATAAATTATCCTTCAACAGAGTCTCCAGGGACTGACCAGAGGACTGAACAATCAGGATCTACCAGGAGAAGCTTTCACTTTTCTTGGACCAAACAATCATCTTTTCTTGAATTATCTTGGTCAAAAAATAGTCAAGCAGTATTTCTGAAAACATCTTCCACTCGAAATGTTCTACATGCCATCAGCAAGTATTTTTGCTGGAATTACCTGGAGAAAAAGTGGAATGGACAAAATTACACAGGATTTCTTTACAACAGGGATTTTAATATGCCAGTAAGCCTTGTAGGTCTACATGGAAGGAATATAATACTCAGAATTTGTGAAAGACATTGGCCGATTAATTTCTCTCCAAGATCGCAAGGAACCTGTATGAAAAGCACTGGTCAGGAAGAACTGAGTTGAGAGTCAGGCGGAGGCCTGGAGTTTGTGGGAGCAGAGAAGAGGAGGGGGTGGGAGGATCAGCTCCCAGACACCAGGCCAAACATCTGACTCCACTGTCCCCTCTAGCATCCCTTAGGGCAGCTGGACAGGCACATCAGGAGCCTCAAGGCTCAAACTTCTGTTTCCAACTTGCTCAATCACCCCTGACTCATTGCTGGGTACAAATAATTTTTCCAAACCAAAGAAACAAAAGGGCAAAATCCCCTACTTGGAAACTCTATCACTAAAGCCAAGAAAACATTCTTCGCATATAGAAGACAAGACCAAATCTGGTTAAAAATGAGCCTCCCACCAGGAGCTCCATGGGAGGGAGTTGGTGCTGTCTTTCTGCTGGGAAGGTCTAATTAGGTTCTCTTTTAAACAAGCAAACAAAATGGACTTTGAAGCCACAAGACAAGATGGACAAAACATTCCCAACCAAGACTAAAGGTGTCCTATTTCAAGCAACTGAGGGTGGGGGGTGGGGCAGGCAGATCATTTCATAGTTTGGGGGAGCAGGTCAGACTGAGGGTGATGCCTGGTGGCACATCTTTCTGGACAGCTGCACTTCTAGCCACATTGGCTACTCTAAGGCTCATTTCTTAAACATAAATAACCAGGAAGACAACTCAGGACGCCTCAGGAGAACATTCTAACACAGTGTTTGCTTGCCTCCTCTCAGTCAGTCATTCACTCTTTCAGCAGATACATTCTGAAGGCTGTGTGTCAGACACACGCAGGTATGGGAACCTGAAGCCCATGCAAGATGAGAGGATACACACACACACACACACACACACACACACACACTCATTCTCTGTGCTTGATGCACTAAATACTTGGTTTCCTGAGTAACAGGAACATGCTTTGTTGTTCCTAACAAACTTTTCTCAGGCACTTCTGAGTTTATGCGAATTAGGTGATTCATGCCCCCACCCAAGGAAGAAGACAAAGCCTTGGTTAGAAGCTTGACATTTTCACCCTAACTCCTCAACCTCTAGGTAGGAGGAAAAAGAGGCTGAAGATTAAGTCATAATCACCAGTGACCAGTGATATGATCCGTTAATCTTCCCTTTGTAATGAGACCTTCACAAAAACCACTGAACAACGGAGATCCTTAGAGAGCCTCGGAGCTGGTGGACCCAAGAAAGTGAGCACACAGAGCAGGGGCAAGAAGCTCGATGCCCCTGCCCCTGGCCCCTGCCCTGAGCATCTCTCCTATTGGCTACTCCTGAATGCCATGGTAACATGCCAATCCTGAGGAAAGCACTTTCTAGGCACAATGAGTTCTCCTAGCAAATTTCCAAATCTACACGGGAAGTTCTTGAAGCTTCTCTCCACTCATGTGGCCAATTCGGACATAAGTGTGGGTTTCCCAGGGACCTAGTATTTGAGAATAACATGAGAAGCAGAGCCATTCTCATGGTATTGAGTTCTTAAATTCCAGGAGGTTGCTGTCAGAGTTGAATGGAACAGTAGGACTCTCCAGTTGGCATTGGCTATTTGGAGAATTTTGTAGGAATTGGAAGTACCTCTGGGGGGCAGGAGGGAGCTCTCTGAAAAAATATTAAAATACCTTACACTTATGAGCTGAACCAAAACATATAGCCACTGTATAGCGTGTAAAATGCACCTCAACAAAACTGATTAAAAATAAGTCTTATGGCCAGAGGAGTACATTTGCTGGCAGCCTTGAAAGTGAAGAGCCTAGGGGTGTGGGGCTTCTGAAAATCTCTCCCCTTATGGATGGAGTCATGCAGAAGCAACAGAGAGGGCTTTCTTCCCACCTGGACTCATGCTCCCCCAGGGGTTGAGGACTTGAGGACAGTAGGACATAAAGAAGTTACAAGCAAATAAGATAGTCTCAGGGGCTGATAAAAGGCTGTGAAGAAAATGAAAGCAGAAAACATTAAAACCATCAGAACAGTATATCCAGTGCTACAGTGCAGTGCTTGAGTTGGATAATTCTTTGCTGTGGGGGCACGACAGGGTGTTTAGCAGCACCCCTGGTCTTCACTTACTACATTCTAGTAGTCCTCCTGACCTAAGATGTAACAACCAAAAATAACTCCAGACATGGTCAAACGTTCCGGGGAGCAGGGGCGCAGTCACGCATAGGATGAGAATAGCTACCTTGGAGGAAAGGGCACGATGCACAGGCTGACCAGAGAGGAATTAACTTCAGGGAGATGCACGCCTGAGATGAAGCCTCCACGGCAGCAAGGAAGTCAGTCCCACGGAGCCAGAGCACACGAGGCACTACGGGAAGAAGCTGGGGGAATCAGCGCTCTGGAGAAGGGCTGGGGGGTACGTCCTTGGAGGAGGGGGCTGACGAGGCTAGAAGGCAGAGTCGGGGTGGCATGTGCCCAAGTACAGAAAGGGAAGCATGCTGCATATTCTTTCAAAAAGGCCTTTACAATATGTGCAGCTATTAAATGACACAACTCAGTGGAGAATAATCACATTAATGTGACTACAGTGGGAGGAAAATGGATTGCTATCGTGTTCCGTAATTGGCCTTTTCCATATACCACAGATAATCCCAGGAGCGCCCATTCAGAAACCTAATGCTCAGATGCTGCCTCCTTGAAAACAGCAATGCATGCCCCCAGCCCCCACCCTGTGCACCTCACCTGTCTGCAGCGACCACATTCGGTGCCAGCGGACTCAGATTAGACCAGCCTCTCGGCCTTCCTATTCATGTATTGAACCAAAGCGCCCAGGTATATATTTCAGTTAGACTGCTTCTCACCCTGGGCTGCATTCTGTGCCCTACAGACATAGGTTATAACTGTGGGAACTCGGTACCACCATGATCAGATAGCGATCCCCAAATAGAAAGCATTCAATTACCCAGCCTTTGCTTGGGTGCCCCCTATTAACCTCTGTACCTCAGGCATCATT